>JBBHAA010003473.1:0-205084 GCA_037953035.1 Aquarana catesbeiana | reverse complement strand
TGAAGTTGCCCCCAAAAAGTAGTGCAGGAACTACTGTTGGAAATCAGTGCTGTGCCCCAAAGTCGGCATCGCACCGATTGTGATGTGAACGGGAGCGGAAGCCGATTGGTTTCTTTGCACAGCTGCACCAAAATTTTGCACTCCCAAAGTTTTAGTAAATCTCTCCCAATGAGTTCATAAACAGCAACAGCTTTAGTCAGGCACACCAACTCTGAGGATATATCTGGAAAACGTGACCCGTCTGCTGCCACCCAAAATGAAAGCTGAGGATCACCAGAGTGACTTGGGAAGGTGAAGCCCTGGCTGACGTCTACAGGAGGTTATATGGGGGAATGCGCGGTACTCACATGGTCCTGCTCGTACTCCAGCACGGCGGTATACAACCTCTTCTGCTCCTCCTGCTCTGGTGTCAGGGTCTCTCTTCTGAAGAAGCGTCTGCAGAAAACACACGGAAAGAGGGATATGATGTATCGGCACATCCTTCGAAGAAGCATCTCTAGTTTACCTGTCTGACTCTTCCTGCAGTCTGATTTTGCGTTCCTCTGCCTTCCTATGTAGCTGGAGGGGGGGTGGAGGTTAAGGAATTAGCATCTCTTAGGCCATTGTTAGCACTAGAAAACTTTATCATTCAAATGAACAGATCAGTGGACTCCGCCCACAATGAAGGATACCGTCTCTTCCCTAGCCTTAGCGATCTTCAGGTTTTCCATCATCTGGCGCTGAAGTGACAACGTCTAGAGAAGAAAAAATAAAAGTATCCCATTACAAACCGTGTGACACCATCCACTATACAACGTCCATCTGCTTTAAATCTCTGAAATAGAGCTGAACCCAAACTGTAGAAATCTTATTTTAACAAAAGTAGTTTTCAATTCTTTTAAAATTTGCGAAATCCCCCCCCCCCCGACCAGAGCACTTTTTGCAATTCGGCACTGCGTCGATTTAACTGACAATTGCGCAGTCGTGCAACGTGGCTCCCAAACAAAATTGACATACTTTTTTCCCCACAAATAGAGC
Source organism: Aquarana catesbeiana (assembly GCA_037953035.1). Lineage (NCBI taxonomy): Eukaryota > Metazoa > Chordata > Amphibia > Anura > Ranidae > Aquarana > Aquarana catesbeiana. The sequence goes on along the minus strand of JBBHAA010003473.1, from coordinate 204,067 downwards.
TTTCTTTTGGTGGTATTTGATCATCTCTGCAGTTTTTATTTTTTGCACTATAAACAAAAAAAGAAGCGTCAATTTTGAAAAAAAAACAAAACAAAAAACAATATTTTGTACTTTTTGCTATAATAAACATCCCCATTTTTTTTTTTTTAAAAAAGCAAATTTTTTCTCAGTTTAGCCCGATATGCATTCTTCTAAATATTTTTGGTAATTAAAAAAAAAAACGCAAAAATCCGTATATTGATTGGTTTGCGCAAAAGTTATAGCGTTTACAAAATAGGGGATAGATTTATGGCATTTTTATTATTTTTTTACTAGTAATGGTGGCGAGCTGCGATTTTTATCATGACTGCGACATTATGGCGGACACATCGGACAATTTTGACACATTTTTGGGACCATTGGCATTAATACAGCTATAAAAATGCACTGATTGCTGTAAAAATGTCACTGGCAGTGAAGGGGTTAACACTAGGGGGGCGATCAAGGGGTTAATTGTGTCCCCTAGTGTGTGTTCTAACTGAAGGGGGGAGGGGACTGACTAGGGGAGATGACAGATCGCTGTTCATATTTTGTATGAACAGATGATCTGTCACATCTCCCCTCAGAGAACCGGAAACTATGTGTTTACACACACACATCCTGGTTCTCGCCGTGTTTACGAGCGATCGCGGAAGCCCGGCGGTCATCGAGACCGCAGGGAACTCGCATCAGCTCCGGCGGCGAGCAGCGGGCGTGCGCCCCTAGTGGCCGCCTTAAGGAGCGACGTAATATGACAGCAATTCCCCTGCCCGTGCCATTCTGCCGCAGTACAACTGCGGCGGCTGGTCAGCAAGCGGTTAAAAGATACCTGGCGATGCTGACATAGAGGTCTGTGTTCAGGAACTGCCTGCTATGGGGTGACAACTGTCTTTCCATTGTGTTATTGTGTTGCCACCCCTTTCACCCGCACCCCTGGTGAAGACTACAAGTGGCCATGTCAATACGGATTGTGCTAGCATGGTCCACCATTGTCACCATCAGGAAGCCGGTCCAGGGCGATGATTCGCAGTTGTTGGTGGAGTGAGGACTGCTTCACACCAACAGCGCAGAGGCTGGTGCTTTGTGCGATTCGGCTGAGATCAGCGCAGCTTCCTTTTTTTTAATTTTTTTTTTATGCTTTTAAACTTTGAGAGGTCACACAAACATCTCATAATCATCATCATAGGCGGCACAGTGGTGTAGTGGTTAGCAATTTAGCCTAGCAGCAAAAAGGGGTCGCTGGTTTGAATCCCAACCACGACACTACCTGCCTGGAGATTGCATGTCTGTGCCTGTGTGGGTTTCCTCTGGGTTCTCTGGTTTCCTCCCACACTCTAAAGACATGCTGGGAGGTTAATTGGCTCTGGTCTAATTTGGCCCTAGTATATGTATGTATCAATGTGAGTTATGCCGCGTACACACGAGCGGACTTTACGGCATACTTGGTTCGGCGGACAGGAGTCCGTCGGACAATTCGATCGTGTGTGGGCTCCAGCGGACTTTTTTTTCTCAAAAGTTGGACGGACCTAGAAATGAATTCAAATCTGTCCGACGGACTCGAGTCTGGTCCAAAAGTCCGCTCGTCTGTATGCTAGTCCGACGGACAAAAACCGACGCTAGGGCAGCTATTGGCCGGTCGTACGACATCATGTACGAATCCGTCGGACTTTGGTTGATCGTGTGTAGGCAAGTCCGTCGAAAAGTCCGCCGGACAAAGTCTGCCGTAAGGTCCGCTCGTCTGTATGCGGCATTAGGGACCTTTTTTTCTCATTGACTCTCTGAATCGTTGGACCCTGGGACAGGTAAGTGTCCGATTAATAAAGTCAGCAGCTGCAGTATTTGTAGCTGCTGACTTTTAATTTTTTCTTCTTTTTTTTTTTTTTTTTTTTAAGCGGAACTCAGCTTTAATGCACAGAATGCACATTCTACCTTTACAACCCCTTTAAGTGATTCCTCCAAAAAAAAAAAAAAAAAAAAAAAAGACATCAAAGATTTATTGTAGTCGCTGATGTGTAACCTTAAAGACTTCAAAGAGCAGAGGTTTGATTCACAACCTGCTTTATCCTCTTGTCTTCTGATATATTTTATAGATTGTGACTGAATAAGACAACACTTACTGACAATGCCAGTGTAAAGCTGGCCATAGAGGGTTCTTTTTTTCCCCCATTCAGCCAGAAGGCCGAACGAGAGAAAAAAAAAAAAGGAAGAAGAAGATTCCTCCATCCACACAAGCAGGTTGATAGAGGAATTCCATTCCATCCATCTATATCCAGCGTTACTCCAGCCGTTTTGTGTAACACAAACCAGACCCGGTAATATTTGGCCACTAACCAGGGAGGTCTTCTGAGCGGCCTGCCTTGGGTCCAGTCTAGAGAGACGAGCTTCGTATGTAGCTCTGAGCTTCTGGTTCCGTATGGAGGCCTCCTGCAGGGGTGTCAGCTCCCTGTGGATAAAGGACACACGGTTCACCAATGAACTGCTCACTACAGACTTCTTACAAGACTGATTCAGGTTCCTCAGTTATACTTTTTGGCGCTTTGAGCCTCAGCCGCTCTGAGCATCTGAAAAACCTCTGGGGAGGGAAAGCCACAATGTTTCTGAACCTCATCAGAGCAAGACCTACGATGACCCCAGGACCGGCCCGTGGAGGCCCGGGAGGGCGCAGAGGTAGTTGGGGCAGGAGCAGAGACATTGGTGGTGGCTGGAGGATCAGGGATCTCCGAGATACGATTCTTCTGTGTCATCAAATCTCCATCAGCTTTACCTGTAGAAGGGAACACATTACACAATCATTAGGGGATTTCTTTACAAAAGTTCTTGAGAAAAAAGCCGTCTCATACTCAAAGCGGTATTAAAGTGACTGAAAAGTCTCATTCTTTTTGTTTTTAAATAACAAACATGTTATACTTCCCTCCTCTGTAATGGTTTTGCACAGAGCAGCCCCGATCCTCCTCTTCTCAGGTCCCTCTTCTGTGCTCCTGGCCCCTCCCTCCTGGTGAGTGTCCCCATAGACCAGCAGCTTGCTATGGGGGGGCACCCGACCTGAGTCAGAGCTCCGTGTGTCCATTCAGACAGGGAGCCCCAACCCGGCCCCGCCCCCTCTCTTCCCCGATTGGCTGACTGACTTTGATTGACAGCAAATAGTGCCGCTGCTGTGTCTCAGCCAATCAGGAGAAGAGTCCCAGACTGATAAGACACTCATGGACATCACTGGAGAGAGATGGGGCTCAGGTAAATATTAAGGGGGGGGGGCTGCTACCTGCTACACACAGAAGGTTTTTTATCTTAATGCATATAATGCACCTTCTGCCTTTGCAACCCCTTCAAACCCAAATGCAAACATTTATAATATAGCTTACCAACTCCTAGATGTGATGGCTGCATTAGTTTTCTTTTTTTAGTGTTTCTTCTATTTTCATCTGGTCATCCTGCCAGTAAGTCTGTTTTTCACAGCACAAACTCTCCAGCAGAATATATCAGTTTACAGGGATGAGGCAAACCATTTAACACTGACAGGGGTGCATACAATGATCAGATTTTATTGATGTAAAATCTTGATCCTAAGAGGAAAAAACTGTAAAGCGTGAGATGGAGTTTGGCTTCAATGTGTTGGTGTATCTAAATCTGCAAGCCCATCTAACACTCCCCTCCCCCCAGACTGATAATGATGTCGTCTGCTGTGCCCATTCATCCAGAGAGGGTCACTGGCCAGATCACCAGGTGAAAACGGGGGGGGGGGGGGGGGGGGGGGAGCCTGTCATAAGTAAACGAATGATTGGTAAGCTCCAATATGTGACATTTTTGGTTTTGGGTTGAATACTGCTTACAGGAATTAAAGCTGAAATATGGTCAGAGGGGAAAAAAATCTATTATTTTGTCTTCTATTTTATATTTTTTTAAAGTAAAGTTTGTAAGAACCATTTATACTGACTTTTTATCGTGGACTCACGATCGTTCACTGTGACCGGTCAGCTGCAGCCCCTCAATTTGCAGGTGGCCAGTCTTGTTGGGGACCCCTCGCGCTATCAACACCCCGTCTGCTCTGTAATCAGCACAGGGCCGTGTAGATTCTATTTTTTCCCCCAAGCAAATGTGTAGCATCCCTGTCATCAGGATGGGATGTGCTGCTAGAAGACCCCCCCATCCCCCCACTCCGCAGCGCTGAAGACGAGGAGGACTTGGATGAAGGCGAATAAAACTGGGCCACAGATACCCAAATCCGGGGACACACGTACTGAGACTCTGCTGGATCTGCAGGAACCGGACGATTTTCAGTAGGCGAGTACCGTTGTCTGTTCAACAGAAGCTGATCGAATGACCAGTCGTCCAGTCCTGCTGGAAAACCAGAATTTGATCAGCACTTGTAGCCAATGGCAGCAGCACTGATCAGTGTATTCTGGTGGGGGGGTCCCCGCTGTCAGAATACAATAGCGCACTTGGGGAGATCCCTGCATACAAAATCACTTGATGTTGATCTGTATGTACCCAGCCTAATTTGGAAAAAATAAAAAAAAAAACAATAAAATTGTCTGAGGGCGGGGGAAGGGCTAAACGCCATTTTTTCCTCCTAGCTGGAGTCTGGCTTTAATTTGCAATCTTTTTCCTTTTCCCAGACTGCAGAGACGGCCCGCTGTGCAGCTACACAAATCAACTGAGAAAACCTTATGTGTCTGTGGCAACACAGAGAACAATAAAACAGCTGGCAGAGGCTCCTGAATTTACTAAACAAAAGAAAGAAAGAAAAAAGTGTATTCAATGTTTCCTTGTTAGAGAGACGACTCCTCACTTCCTGTCCATTTAATAACATCACCAGGAAAATTGATGGGAAATCTCCCCAATGGAGCCAGACAGTAAAAGAAAAAAACATGACAGAGGTTCTACAATCGATCATTTTATTTTTCATTCAACCAGCGGGTTGAACAAAAGAAGAAAAAAAAATAAAAATGATAATCCAAATTCCCCCATCCAAAAAAAAAAAAAAAAAAAAGGGAGGGGGGAGAGGAGAAAGAAAAAAGGGCGAGGTAAATGGATGGAGCGTCTTCCGCAAGACCTAAAATTTAAATTTCATTTTAATTTTGTTGCGATGGTGATTTCTGCAGAAGTCGGAATCCCCGGTGTAGATGGAGATTATTGGTGTAGACGGGGGATAATTGGTGTAGACGGGGGATTAGTGGTGTAGACGGGGGATTACTGGTGTAGACGGGGATTACTGGTGTAGACGGGGGATTAGTGGTGTAGACGGGGATTACTGGTGTAGACGGGGGATTATTGGTGTAGACGGGGGATTATTGGTGTAGACGGGGGATTATTGGTGTAGACGGGGGATTATTGGTGTAGACGGGGGATTATTGGTGTAGACGGGGGATTATTGGTGTAGACGGGGGATTATTGGTGTAGACGGGGGATTATTGGTGTAGACGGGGGATTATTGGTGTAGACGGGGGATTATTGGTGTAGACGGGGGATTATTGGTGTAGACGGGGAATTACTGGTGTAGACGGGGGATTACTGGTGTAGACGGGGGATTACTGGTGTAGACGGGGGATTACTGGTGTAGACGGGGGATTACTGGTGTAGACGGGGGATTACTGGTGTAGACGGGGATTACTGGTGTAGACGGGGATTACTGGTGTAGACGGGGGATTACTGGTGTAGACGGGGGATTACTGGTGTAGACGGGGGATTACTGGTGTAGACGGGGGATTATTGGTGTAGACGGGGGATTATTGGTGTAGACGGGGGATTATTGGTGTAGACGGGGGATTATTGGTGTAGACGGGGGATTATTGGTGTAGACGGGGGATTACTGGTGTAGACGGGGGATTACTGGTGTAGACGGGGGATTACTGGTGTAGACGGGGGATTATTGGTGTAGACGGGGGATTATTGGTGTAGACGGGGGATTACTGGTGTAGACGGGGAATTATTGGTGTAGACGGGGGATTACTGGTGTAGACGGGGAATTATTGGTGTAGACGGGGGATTATTGGTGTAGACGGGGGATTATTGGTGTAGACGGGGGATTATTGGTGTAGACGGGGGATTACTGGTGTAGACGGGGGATTACTGGTGTAGACGGGGGATTACTGGTGTAGACGGGGGATTACTGGTGTAGACGGGGGATTATTGGTGTAGACGGGGGATTATTGGTGTAGACGGGGGATTACTGGTGTAGACGGGGAATTATTGGTGTAGACGGGGGATTACTGGTGTAGACGGGGGATTACTGGTGTAGACGGGGGATTACTGGCGTAGACGGGGGATTAGTGGCGTAGACGGGGGATTAGTGGCGTAGACGGGGGATTAGTGGCGTAGACGGGGGATTAGTGGCGTAGACGGGGGATTAGTGGCGTAGACGGGGGATTAGTGGCGTAGACGGGGGATTAGTGGCGTAGACGGGGGATTATTGGCGTAGACGGGGGATTATTGGCGTAGACGGGGGATTATTGGCGTAGACGGGGGATTATTGGCGTAGACGGGGGATTATTGGCGTAGACGGGGGATTATTGGCGTAGACGGGGGATTATTGGCGTAGACGGGGATTATTGGTGTAGACGGGGATTATTGGCGTAGACGGGGGATTAGTGGTGTAGACGGGGATTATTGGTGTAGACGGGGATTATTGGCGTAGACGGGGGATTAGTGGTGTAGACGGGGATTATTGATGTAGACGGGGGATTAGTGGTGTAGACGGGGGATTAGTGGCGTAGACGGGGGATTAGTGGCGTAGACGGGGGATTAGTGGCGTAGACGGGGGATTAGTGGCGTAGACGGGGGATTATTGGTGTAGACGGGGGATTAGTGGCGTAGACGGGGGATTATTGGCGTAGACGGGGGATTATTGGCGTAGACGGGGGATTATTGGCGTAGACGGGGGATTATTGGCGTAGACGGGGGATTATTGGCGTAGACGGGGATTATTGGTGTAGACGGGGATTATTGGCGTAGACGGGGGATTAGTGGTGTAGACGGGGATTATTGGCGTAGACGGGGATTAGTGGTGTAGACGGGGATTAGTGGTGTAGACGGGGATTAGTGGTGTAGATGGGGGATTAGTGGTGTAGACGGGGATTATTGGCGTAGACGGGGGATTAGTGGCGTAGACGGGGGATTAGTGGCGTAGACGGGGATTAGTGGCGTAGACGGGGGATTAGTGGCGTAGACGGGGGATTAGTGGCGTAGACGGGGGATTAGTGGCGTAGACGGGGATTAGTGGCGTAGACGGGGATTAGTGGTGTAGACGGGGGATTAGTGGTGTAGACGGGGATTTGTGGTGTAGATGGACTCACCTAGTTTGCCGGCTGTAGTCCGCGCCCTCTCCAGGCATTGATCAGCCACTTTCAGCATCTTGTGTGAGTCAGAGTTCAGCAACTCACCCCCTGCCAGGCCAACAAAAATCATCATAATAGGATCTTTATCCAATATTCAGAACCAGAAGGACCAATCACACACAAATCACTCACACTGCATGACAATGGATCCTCCTCTAATCACCAATGTATTACTAAACTATAGAAGAACTGTGTCATTTCTGTGTAACAAAACCTGTCTGGACCCCTTATGACCGACGCGGCAGAAACATTTATTCCGGTGACAACTAAGAAGATATTTCCTCTCACTTTGCAGAGAGGAAGTGAAGAGAAATCTCCCCAATAGGACACAGACTGCACATAATGATGTTACTCCTTCCTCACTCTATCCAAAACTTTGACTAGATTTACACCTTAATGTAAGGCATGTGTTCTATTATGGGACCTGCTTTTAATCAATAGCAAGATGACATTATTATATACATAATAATAATAATAATAATAATACTTGTTAGGAAACTCACATAGGGTTTAATTTATGAAAAAAAAAATATGTATAGCAGTTTGTCTGAAATCGGATTATGAATTTAACATTGCTCTGTGCAAATGGAGCAACATCGATGTGCACATCATTCGCCTGGGCAGATCGTGTGCTCCCTTTGCCTCCTGGGGTATGCATATCACACATCTCAGAAGGCATTGTCCTTCATTCAGGAAAGGGGGAGGGGGGGGCTGGGCCTAGCAACATGTCATTGGTAGACCAGCCCCCAAAAAAAGCCAGCGCCTATTGATGACGTCACAGAAATCATGGCGCCGTGGGACAGAGCATTGGCAAAACAGAAGAGGATACCAGGGGGGCACAACACTGGGTGGGCGAGTATCTGAATTATGCAGAAGACAACCCCTGGTGAGCAGGTGGTTAAAAGAAAAATGTGTGTGGGGGAGGGGGGTGAAAATCCACTTTAAGGCTCCATTCACACCTGTAGAACTCCAAAATCACGCAACTTTGTGATGTGACTTGTTGTCCCTCTGCAACATTCCACTAACTGTTGCATGTAAAACATTCAGGTCCGACTTTAAAGCGGAGTTCCACCCAAAAGTGGAACTTCAGCTTAATTGCTTCCCACCCCCCGTGTTACATTTGGCACCTTTCGGGGGGAACGGGGAATCTATTTTTGACAGGTCCTCATCCCCACATTCGGAGGACCGGGCCGCGGCCTAATCTCCCGGGAATTTTGCCCCCCCTCCTCTTTCCTCCGCCGCCAGGCCAATCAGAAAGCGCAGCGAGCTTCACACATGCGCAGTAGAGAACTGGCAGTGAAGCCGAAAGACTTCACTGCTGGTTCCCTTACCTGGAATGGCGGCGGCTGCACCCGTCAATCGATATGAAGATCGGCTGGGGTGTTGACATTGCGGGCTCACAGGACAGGTAAGTGTTCATATAGTAAAAGTCAGAAGCTACAAGATTTGTATTTTAAATTTGAGGGTTAACATTCAAGGTCTAAAGTTGCATGAAAGTCGGACTAAAAATAGTGCATGAACTACTTTGAAGTCGCTACAAATTAACACATACAGAATGGTTATCACTGGGAAACATGGGGTATGACGACTGGATGAAAATACCACATTATGGCCACTAGATGGAGCTAAGGAGCATACTTATTTCCCAATATACTCAGCGCCATCTAGTGGTCATAACACAGTATTTTCCACATTCACACTGCAGAGAATATCATCGGGGAGCATTCACTCTGCCCCATTCACACACACAACCAATTTACATGCAGTTTCATTAGATAAGTTGTTTTGAGAACTCCTCGGAGTTCACCTTTAAATGGATATAAAATGTACATTAGAATAAAAGGACGATAATAAGATCGCACAGAGCGGTTACCTTTCTGCTCGGCCTCATCCGCCAGGAACTGGGAGATAAAACTGACGCTCTTCAGGTACTCCACATAGGCCTCCTGCATGAGGGTAACAAGGAGAAATCATTGTGTGAGCTGCCATAGAGGGAGACACCGCCATTGTACTGAATGGAAGACGCTTATAGAATAGTGTGTCTTGTCTACAGTCAAGCATGGTGGTGGGGGTGTCATGGTCTGGGGCTGCATGAGTGCTGCCGGCACTGGGGGGCTACAGATCATTGAGGGGACCATGAATGCCAACATGTACTGTGATATACTGAAGAAGAGCATGATCCCCTCCCTTCAGAGACTGGACCGCAGGGCAGTATTCCAACATGATAACCACCCCAAACACACCTCCAAGACCACCACTGCCTTGCTAAAGAAGCTGAGGGTAAAGGTGATGGACTGGCCAAGCATGTCTCCAGACCTAAACCCTATTGATCATCTGTGGGACATCCTCAAACGGAAGGTGGAGGAGCGCAAGGTCTCTAACATCCACCAGCTCTGTGATGTCATCATGGGGGAGGGGAAGAGGACTCCAGTGACAACCTGTGAAGCTCTGGTGACCTCCATGTCCAAGAGGGTTAAGGCAGTGCTGGAAAATAATGGAGGCCACACAAAATATTGACACTTTGGGCCCAATTTGGAGATTTTCACTTAGGGGTGTACTGACTTTTGTTGCCAGCGGTTTAGACATTAATGGCTGTGTGTTGAGTTATTTTGAGGGGACAGTAAATTTACACTGTTATACAAGCTGTACACTCACTACTTTACATTGTAGACAAGTGTCATTTCTTCAGTGTTGTCACATGAAAAGATAGAAGAAAAGATTTACAAAAATGGGAGGGATTGTTTTTTTTTTTTAATTCATTACCAATTGCCGGCCGCCCACCATACATGACCTGCGGCAGGGCGGCCGCTCCTCACCAGATCACGTGTATCTAGTATGCGATCCGACACTTCCAGCCTCCTGCTGCGATCGCACACAAGCCCGGCGGCAGGTACAGCGGACTCTACGTCCCCCCGGCCCCCGCCGATCATTCGTTGGGCAGAACAACAGTTCTATGTAAACAAGGCAGATTGTCGTTCTCTCAGAAAGGAAGGTTTTGATCCTCTGTTCCTACAGAGCAGAAACACGGATCTCTGCCTTCCCGTAGTCAAAGCCCCCCCACACACACACAGTTAGAAAACACTGGCCAGGCACACATTTAACCCTTTGATCGCCCCTGATGTTTAACCTCTTCCCAGCCAGCCAGTGTCAGTACAGTGACAGTGCATATTTTTTATCACTGATCACTGTATTGGTGTCACTGGTCCCCAAAAAAGTGTCACTTAGTGTCCGATTTGTCTGTAGCAATGTCGCAGTCCCGCTATAAGTCGCTCATCGCCATTACTAGTAAAAAAAAAAAAAAAAAAAAAAAAAAAAAAAACACAACACATCATTTGTAGACATTAGAACTTTTGCATAAACCAATCAATAGACGCTTATTGGGATTTTTTTTTTTTTTACCAAAGATATGTAGCAGAATACATATCGGCCTAAACCGATGAAGAAATTCGATTTTTACATTTTTTTTTTTTATTGGATGTTCTATAGCAGAAAAGTAATATTTTTTTTTTTGTTTTTTTTTCAAAAATTGTCGCTCTTTTTTTGTTTACAGCGCAAAAAAATAAAAACCGCAGAGGTGATCAAATACCACCGAAAGAAATCTCTATTTGCGGGAAGAAAAGGACGTCAATTTTATCTGTGTACAGTGTCGCACGACCGCGCAATTGTCATTTAAAGTAACGCAGTGCCGTATCGCAAAATATGGCCTGGTCATGAAGGGGGGGGGGGGGTAAATCTTCCAGAGCTGAGGTGGTTAAAGTGCATATTTTTTCCAAAAGAACTGCGTTTGAAAAAAAAAAAAAAAACGCTGCGCAAATACCGTGTCGTGACATAAAAAAAAAATTGCAACGACCGCCATTTTATTCTCTAAGGTCTCAGCTACATTATATATAATGTTTGGGGGTTCTAAGTTTCTAGCAAAAAAAAACCCCCCTAAGCACCGATTATTCCATAAATGAGGTCAGAATTGCCCCCCCCCCCCGGTTGGGAATAATCAGTCCTGGGGGATGGGGACACAATGACAGGTGACACCTCCCCCTCCTCACCCGGTGCCGGTTCCCGGTGTCCAGCTTGATGGCTCTGTTGGCCAGTTTCATGGCTCTCTGCAGCGGCTTCAGAGACCCGTCCCCAGCCGGGGAGGCCATGACAGCGGGCGGATCAATAACAAACACTCGGAACCCGCCGCCCAGCTCCCGGAACTCGAGAGACGCTGCTCCGCTTCCCGGCCGGAAGATAATCCGGGCGTACATAAACACGGTTCTGATTGGCCCAGGAAGAAGCCAGAAGCAGGAGAGAGAGTCGTGCGCAGCGCCACCTACTGGCCGGAGGGCAGCATGACAGAGAGTAGTGAGATTAGGATAATGTCATTGCTGAGCCTGATTAATTCTAATAAAAACTATTTTTAAATTTCAGTCTCAGGTGTTCTAAAGTTAACAATAGGAATATGTTAGATTCTCATATATAAATATATGCATATATAAAGATTAGATTATTATAAATTATAATTATAATTTAGATTATTATGAATTATATTATTATAATATAATTATTAAAAAATTGCAAATTATCATTATAATTTAGATTATTAGAAATGATAATTTATCGCATTATTATTATGATTTTCATTATTATTATGATTAGCCGTGCCGACAGTGCAATTCTTCCATTGCAATTTTTTCAATAAGATGTCTTCATGTACATCTACAGATTGTCCCAAAATGTTGCGCGGATCTGTGATTGGCTCACTGCTGTTGTCAGATATTTGCACAAATCTGGAAATTAGATTTGAGTTGTTCCCTGGAATTCGAGTTTTATCTCTGTATACTTAACCACTTCAATACCGGGGGCACTTATACACCTCCCTGCCCAGACCAATATTCAGCTTTTAGCGCTGTTGCAGTTTGAATGACAATTGCACAGTCATCCATCACTGTACCCAAACTACATTTTTATCATTCTGTTCCCACAAATAGAGATTTCTTTTGGTGGTATTTGATCACCTCTGCGGTTTTTATTTTTTGCTAATCAAATAAAAAAAGAACGAACCTTTTGAAAAAAATAAAAGTTTTGCTTTTGTTTCTGTTAAAATTTTTTGTAAATAAGTAAGTTTTCTCTTTCACTGATGGGCACTGATAAGGCGGCACCAATGAGGGGGCGCCAATGAGCGGGCACTGACGGGCACTGACGATGGGCACTAATATGCGGCAGTGATGGGCACTGGTAGGCAGCACTGATGGGTGGCACCGATATGCAGCACTGATGGGCATTGATAGGCGGCACTGATGGTCACTCATGGGTGGCACTGGGTGGCACTGATGGGCACTGAAAGGCTGCAAAGATGGGTTCTTATAGGTGGCACTGATGGGCACTGATGGGCGGCACTGATGGGCACTGATAGGCGGCACTGATACGTGGCACTGATGGGCACTGATACGTGGCACTGATACGCGGCACTGATAGGCATCCCTGGTGGCACTGGCAGTGGTAGGCATTGTGAGTGGGCACTGATTGGCAGCTGCCTGGGCAGCTCCCCTGGGGGTCTAGGGGGCATACCTGATGGTCCAGTGTGGATGGCTTCCCTGGTGGTCCTAGGCGGCTTCCCTGGTGGTCCTGGGTGGAATCCGAGGGGAGGCTGTGCTAAAAATCAATCAGCACAGACCCCCACTGTCAGGAGAGCAGCCGATTGGGTCTCCTCTACTCGTGTCTTTCGGACGCAAGCGAGGAAAAGCCGATCACCGGCTTTTCCTATTTACATCGTGATCAGCCATGATTGGACACAGCAGATCACATGGTAAAGAGTCTCCGTCAGAGACTCTTTACCTAAATCGGTGTTGCGGGCTGTCAGACTGACACCCCGCAACAACGATCGCCGCGATGCGCGCCCCCAGGGGCGCGCAGCGGCTCAATATCCTGTCATATGACGCCCAGTCAGGATATTGAAACCACTTTGCCGCCATCATTCTGCTATATGGTGGGCGGCAAGTGGTTAAAGTGATGTTCCGGCCAAAATGATACTTTTTAAATAAAAATACCCCTATAATACACAAGCCTATAATAATATAATGTATTCTAGTAAAGTTAGTCTGTAAACTAAGGTCTGTTTTGTTAGTTTATAGCAGTAGTTTGTTATTTTATAAACTTACAGCAGGCCGTGGCCATCTTAAGTGTGGGCATCTGAAGCCAGACTGTATTTCTTCCTGCATCTCCTCCTTGCAGATCTCACACATGCTCAGTGCGGCACAAGCAGTGTAATAGGTTTCAGGTCAGGTTTCCATAGCAACGGCAGTGTCAGAGGAAGTTGCCGCCCCTTCCCAGAAGGCATTGCAAACAGGAAATGATGCGATGGGCCACGGCCAGGGAGGAGGAAGTGAAAAATGAATACAGCAGATAGACAGTAGGTGCTGAGAAAAAAAAATATCCAATTTGTTTACAGTGCACAGCTTAGTGAGGGATGCTGAAGAGTTGTAAAAGTGGGTGGAACTCCGCTTTAAGGCCAGTGGCGGATGGTGATATACTCTTTGGGGGGGGCAGCAAACAGTGCACCCCCCCAGTCGGTCAGTTGGTTGGTTGGTTACCAGCCCCGTACTTACCCCATCTATGGCGTGGGCAGCACTTTCCTCCAGGCGACAGGCGGCGGCTTCCCCTGCGTCTCCTCCTCTGCATCGCGGCAGCTTCCACCATCCTTCTCCTCCCTCCCCCTCCCAGGCCAATAGGATTGCTTCTCCTTTCAACCAACCGGGAAACGGGTCTCAGTACCCGCTTCCTGATTGCCTGGGAGGAGAATCAGGAAGACAATAGCAAATATTAATTTGCTATTGCCACACAAGCGGGTGGGCTCTGCACTCCTTTTTTGAAGCCTATTAGAGCCTCAGGCTCTAATCACGTGTTTAAAAAAAAAAAAAACCCATTGGAATCCATGCGTCCGGCGCCCTTCATTTAGGTCAGGGAGCGGGATGCATGGATTGGGGGGGGGGGGGCCTGCGCCCTGCATTACGGGCCTCCACTGCTTAAGGCCCGTGCACACAGCAAGAAAATCAGAAGTAAAATTTTGCACCATGAGCGATCGGCCGATTATCTGATCGTTCTTTTGACAGTCGATTCCAACTTTTTCAGATGACAAAAGCCTGAGGGTGCATGCTAGAAAAGTTTTATCGTACGTGAATGCAACATAAGATTTTCGTTCAATTAGTACGGTTTTCATCCAAAAAAAATGGTAAGAGCGAGACTAGGCATGCTGGGAAATGTGAGAACACAAAACAATTCATTACATCACTTCTGACGGACGAGAATTGTCACCTCTTCACTTTCCATATGAGACTCGCATGCAGCATGTGGTGGAGAGATTCAGCTGTACGCCGTACATAATCAATCTCACCTGCACTAACACCCGCCCTTTCAGCATAACGGTATAATGCATCTTTAACCACTTCAGCCCCGCACCATTTGGCTGCCCAAAGTCCCAGAGCACTTTTTGTGATTCGGCACTGCGTCGATTTAACTGACAATTGCGCGGTCGTGCGACGTGGCTCCCAAACAAAATTGACGTCCTTTTTTCCCCCACAAATAGAGCTTTCTTTTGGTGGTATTTGATCACCTCTGCGGTTTTTATTTTTTGCGCTATAAACAAAAAAATAGCGACAATTTTGAAAAAAAAACGCAATATTTTTTTACTTTTTTGCTATAATAAATATACCCCAAAAAATATCTAAAAAAAACATTTTTTTTCCTCACTTTAGGCAGATACGTATTCTTCTACATATTTTTGGTAAAAAGAAATCGCAATAAGCGTTTATTGATCAGTTTGCGCAAAAGTTATAACGTCTACAAAATAGGGGATAGTTTTATGGCATTTTTATTAATAATTTTTTTTTTTATTAGTAATGACAATCGATTTTTATCGTGACTGCGACATTATGGCGGATGCATCAGACACTTTGGGCGCGATTTTGGGACCATTCACATTTATACAGCGATCAGTGCGATTAAAAATGCACTGATTACTGTGTAAATGTGACTGGCAGTGAAGGGGTTAACCACTAGGTGGCGCTGTAGGGGTTAAGTGTGTCCTAGGGAGTGATTCTAACTGTGGGGGGGAGGGGCTGTGTGTGACACATCACTGATCACCGCTTGCGATTACAGGGAGCTGTGATCAGTGTCAGTGTCACTAGGCAGAACAGGGAAATGCTTGTTTACATCAGCATTTCCCTGTTCTTCCTCTCCATGAGACGATCACGGGTATCCCCGCGGACATCTAGTCCGCGGGACCCGCGATCACACTCACAGAGGTAGCGGCGCGTGCCCGCAAACCGTTTCTTAAAGGGCAACATACAGGTACGTTAATCTGCCTGTGTGCACCCTTCTGCCGACGTATATCGGCGTGAGCCGGTCGGCAAGCGGTTAAATAACCCGCGTCTCCCGCATATCCCCAATAAACAGACATGATCACCATCTTAGCTCCGTCGTTTCTTCATCTCTCCTGCTGGGGCAGAGACTCTCGGCTTTTATTCACGCACACAAAGGAAGTCACAAACAGGAAGCCCTGCCCCCAACAGCCAATCGCCTCCTACACAGGATGTGACAACACAGGATATGAAAACACAGCAAAAAATGAGTTTATACAACAACCAATGAACAATGACTACAATTCCTGCTGATAGAAGGCTTATCTGCAGGTGTATGCTCATGGCACCATAAATAGGTTGATCAGGCATACAGGGGCGACGCGAGCGCACATCCGCTAAACCGATAATGTCTTTGCAGAGTGAACACATCCCCCCCCAGACGATCGTTCTGTGCATCGCACAGGGGCCCTTTCGCCGGCAGACATATCCCCACTCTGCAAACACCTCTCTCCAACCTCAGGATCTCAACCAGCGTCAGTCTGCCCCAGTCAGCTCTTTAGAGCGGGTTGCAGGAGAACTAACACTGGGAGACATTGGGACAATACATAGTTACATAGTTACATAGTAGGTGAGGCTGAAAAAAGACACAAGTCCATCAAGTCCAACCTATGTGTGTGATTATGTGTCAGTATTACATTGTATATCCCTGTATGTTGTGGTCATTCAGGTGATTATCTAATAGTTTCTTGAAACTATCGATGCTCCCCGCTGAGACCACCGCCTGTGGAAGTGGAACTCCACATCCCTGCCGCTTTTACAGTAAAGAACCCTCTACGTAATATTAAAATACATCTTTATAAAATTTCCACAACAAACAAAAAACAGATGCATATTTATCTGATAATCTGATCGTGTGTAGCAGGCTTTAGGCTGGCCATACATGCTTAATGTTCTTGTACAATTTTCCTTTAGATTTACCTTAAACTATGTGGTACTAAGGGCCTGCCTGATTGCATACAATTGAAAGCTGTTTAGTTTGTTTGACCTCATATTATATTTTTTGGTAAATCTAAAGGAAAAAAAATCTAAAGACAATTGTATAGTAGACATGTGCAGTTCGTTTCATTCCGAATCGACACTTTAATTATTCGAATGAATCCGAATTACACTAGTAACTAATTTAAACTAATCCAAAATAACAATTAGAATAGAAAAAAAGCAAACAAAATTCGATTCGAAACGTATTCTAAAACAAATTCAAATCGAATTCGAAAAAAATTTGAACTAATATATATATATAATATACATATTTTATTCTATTCAGTTCTATTTATTTTATTTTCTATTATTTTCTATTCTATTCTAATCTTTTCTATTCAAATTCTTTTTATACGAAATTCAAATATATATATCACCCCGATATCTCCACTGAAAGTCCAGGGCGTCATATGACAGCTACCCGGGGGAAGTGATTAATAATAATAATAATATTATTTATTTTATTTGCAGGAGCCAATCAGAGGAGTTGTGTGCCAATATGATGACAGGGAACATGCTGATAGAAGGAGAGAGCGGAGTGATGCTGGCTATAAAATGTTCCCAGATACCTGCAGCAGGATTCCTGTTATCAGCACACAGTAGGTTAGTAGAGATCCCCATCAGGGGGTGTAATTTTCCTGCTGGGGGGGTATGGGTGTAATATTCCTGCTGGGGGGGGGTATGGGTGTATTATTCCTGTTGGGGAGGGGTATGGGTGTAATTTTCCTGCTGGGGGGGTATGGGTGTAATATTCATGTTGGGGGGAGTATGGGTGTAATATTCATGTTGGGGGGAGTATGGGTGTATTATTCATGTTGGGGGGACGTCTGTGCAGGAAGTTATTGTCATATGATGGACACGGCGAGGATCTGGTCACACCTAGGTGTTCCAGATTCAATTGCAAAACGCAGGACGTGCTTGCGATCCCTTTACTTTCAACATCACCCCAATCGAGTAGTGATTTTGCCGCGATTGTTGCCTGACGGCCTTTGGGAAATAGGCGTCCCGCGATTTTTTTTTGTGTGATTTGTCAGGTGATAATATTGTCCCGTGATTGGGGTGCTATTGAAAGTAACTGGATCACAATCTGGAATCGCAGTAATTCCGCCCGCGATCCGGAAGGCCTAGGTGTGATCGCAGCTTAGCGTCTTCTATCAGTTGCTGGATTCACCTTCTCTAGATTCTGGGGGAACATTTTCTTCCTCAAACACTCCACACATTTGCTTCATTCTTCATTCCACCCTTGTATAGCGCTTTTCTCTCTGAGGACTCCAAGTATTGGAGAAGGCGTTGGCCGGGAATCGAACCCGGGTCAGCTGCTTGAAAGGCAGCTATGCTCACCACTGCACCACCAACGCAAGGTAGCATGTCTTTGTAGTGTGGGAGGAAACCGGAGTACCCGGAGGAAACCCACGCAAGCACAGGGAGAACATGCAAACTCCATGCAGATAGTGTCATGGTCAGGATTTGAACCATGGACCCCAGTGCTGCAAGGCTAACCCCTAAGCCTCTGTGCTGCCTGTATGCAGCCTCTGTTCTCTAAGGCCCGCCCCCGCTGAACGGAGTTCATCAATTATGTCCACTCAAAACGCCTCCAGAAGAAATCCAAACTTATCCTAAACTACAATCTATGTATATAACACTCCAAAACACACCCAAAGAATACCGGCCTCCAACCTCCCCTCATAGCCGGTCCAACACACGCCCAAGGGGGAGGGGGAGTATGGAAGAGGGAGGAAAGGAGGGGGGGAGGGGAGGTTAGGGGTAAGGAAGGGGTGTGGGGGTTCCCCCCAACCCTCACCCCCTTCTTTCTCCAACCTTTCCTCCCCCCCTCTTCCTCCCTCTCTCTCTCTACCTGTGTTGGTACAGCCGTACCTGGTCCCAGGGAGGCTTCCTCAGACTTTTTGTTGAGTCTTCTTCTAGGAACAGCCAGTTGTCTTGTTTGTCCAGCTGCATTGATAGTTGGTGATTCAGAAGTTCCAAAAATGAAAAATGAGGGCTGATGGGAAGACCCTCTGGTTACTGGAGTGGCAGCTGCCACCAGTGTAGGGACCTGTGTTGGTACAGCCATACCTGGTCCCTCGGGAGGGTTCCTCAGAATTTTTGTTGACTCTTCTTCTAGGAACAGTCAATCATCTTGTTTGTCCATTTACATTCATAGTTGGTGATTCAGAAGCTCCAAAAAGGGAAATAGAGGGCTGATGGGAAGGCCCTCTTTCATACTGGAGTGGCAGCCGCCACCAGTGTAGGGACCTGTGTTGGTAAAGCCGTACCTGGTCCCTGGGAGGGTTCCTCAGACTTTTGGTTGAGTCTGTGATTCAGAAGCTGCTGATGAACGTCACATTCTGCCAGAGTCTCAGTGGTAACGCCACAATCTGCCGGTGTCTTAGTGGGAAAGTTACATTCTGCCCGAGTCTCAACAGAATCGTTGCATGCTGGAGGAGTCTCGATGTGAATGACACGTGGTTGATTTAACATTTTTTCCACCGTTTTGGTTATTTTCTTTCCCAACAGAGCTGCACCCTGCTCATTTAAGTGCAGTCCATCCCTGCTGTAGAGCAAGTGACCAATTGAAAAGTCAGTCTAGGTCTCCATGAAGCCAAACCCCTCCTTCCTGCACCAGTTCTTCAGCCACTTGCTAAGCTCCCTAAGCTCCTGTTGCCTCCTTGGTGTGGCTCGAGGTACAGGCAGTATTTCTGAAAATGCTGCCTTGGAGGTCCTTTTCTTCAATATAGCCCCTAAGTCCCTGAAATCATTTTGTAGGGTGCTCCATTTTCTTCTAATGTTGTCATTGGTTCCAATATGTACCATGACAACTGGATCCTCCCCAGCCCCATCCAACAATCCGTCCATCCGATCTGCAATGTCCCGAACTCGTGCGACCGGGGAACAATATACTGTTCGTCGATCGCGGTCATTCTGACAGATTGCTCTCTCTGTCCCTCTAATAACAGAATACCCTACCACCAGGATCTGCCTATCCTTTTCTTTAAGCTTGCCCTCATCTTCATGGGAGGAGATATTCAAATGGCTGCCCTGGTATTTTGGTGGGTTCTCAACATGAACCTCACATTGTGCTGTAGTCTCAACATGAATGTGACATTCAGGTGGTGTCTCCATGTGAATGTCATATGCTGGTGGAGTATCCGTGTGAACGTCACATGCTGGTGGAGTCTCCGTGTGAACTACACATGCTAGTGGAGTCTCCTTGTGAACGTCACAAGCTGGTGGTGTCTTAGTGTTAATGTCACATGCTGGTGGTGTCTCCGTGTGAACGTCACATGCTGGTGGTGTCTCCGTGTGAACGTCACATGCTGGTGTTATCAAAAAATAGGATTGGAAATTAGCGTGGTAACAGAGTAACAGTAGCAGTTGCTGACTGCTGTTACTCTGTTACCACGCTAATTTCCAATCCTATTTCTATTCAACTTCTGATCACTTGTTCAACTTTTTTATCTGATGCTTGTGAAAAGTCTGCTGTACCGCTGATGATTTCAAATAAACCTGCTTTTATCGGTTCATGCACCATGTGGAGATTTCCTTTTTTTCCCTATGTGGATGACATTGTGACGTGGTGAGAACTACATACTGTCGGTCACCAGCGTATTGGGAGAGGTGAATCCATCCATCCATCCATCCGATGACCTACAGTCTACCTCCTCTCTGAAGTCGCTGAGTATGCAATTTCCAGTACTGTCCATTGGCACGCCTCACCGAGTTTCCAGTGGACACCCATAGGATCATCTGGATCCACAAGCCCGTATGACACCCCGCCGTACGGTGAGAGTGTCCATCCCTTCTGGTAAGCGCATCCACCTTACTATTTCTATATGAAATCTGTATGCAGGAAGATTGCCCACCAGATGTAACAATCACTACGGGATCTCATCAGTGCCACAGTTTGCACAGTGTTATCGCTAGAGTTTTTTATGTATGGACTTTATTCCTTTATATACTACTATACACTGCTGTGATGTAGGGTGATATATATTATTCTAATTAGATGATTCATGTGTGTAGACACTGCACTTATAATTTGTTGTTTATTTTCACTCTTATTTTTTCGAATCACCATCACATTTTTTCGGATGAACATCTTTTAGCGCCAAACCAAATTCTTTTCTTTTTTTTAACCCTCCCCTTTGCCGTTTTTAACCGTTTCACTGCCAAACCAATAGGTTTTTATTTCCCATTTCTCCCCCATATGTTAAAGTATAACTAAAGGAAATTCTGTTTATTGTTAGTGTTGGATGGAGTGGAGAGGGATTAGAACCCCTGTCAGGTTTTTATTACTGTCTGCGCCCCCTTTAGGGAGATTCATTCTCTTCACCTACCAAATTCTTTCAGTTTTTAACCCTTTTACCACCAAACTATATTGTTCATTTGTTTCAACCCTTTAACTGTCAAACCAAGTAAACCCTCCCCCTCCCCTCCCCTCCCCCTACACACACACATTTTAACCCTTTCACTGCAAAATAATTTTTTTCCCATTTCTCCCTCGTATGGTAAATTATAAATAAAGGAAAATATTTTTATTGTTGGTGTTGGATGGAGTGGAGAAGGATTAGAACCCCTGTCAGGTTTTTATTGCTGTTTGCGCCCCCGTTAGGGAGCTTCATTCTCTCTATTTACCAACAAAAGTGAAAAAAAAAAACAGATTTTGGGTTGTCACCAGAACAGGAATTAGAGGGGAAATCTTCCAATGGGGACACTAGTTCTGGTGACACCCAGCGATGATGTCACTTTGGGAGGATTTCTCTCACTTCCTGTTTTGTCTATGGGAAAGGAAGTGAAGGGAAATCCCCCCAATGAGGACACAGATGGCAAATAATGATATTATAAATGGATATAACAAATCTGGATATTGATTGGATGATGTAATGCGCAGTGTTGTATCCCGTGTTTTATCTTCATATGTCTTTCACAAATGTGAATATTTAGGATTTATTGTATGGTGGTGAATTATATGGAAATGATATTGTTGGTAATATAGATCAGAGGATCGGCGCCAACTTTATTTTGCTTTTTTTATTCATATATTTATGCCGTCTATTTTACAGCTCAGGTTTGTAAACAAACCGGTTGCTATGACAATAGTGTTGTTTACCATTCTAGCTGATCTCTCATGTAGTGGCCCCCTATATTTTCTTCTAAATCTAAACAACCTTGTTGTCATAGCAACAGGTTTGTTTACTTGTTTACAAATCTGAGCTGTAAAACAGACAGCGGGAGGATGTGTTTTTTTATTTTTTTTTAGACCCCTGACATCTCACCAAAGCCCCCCAAAAAAATCTAAAAAAAAATGAAAAAGTGTAAAAAAAACCCCCAAAAATAAACTACTGACACCGCTCCCCCCTGCCCTACCAACACTGTGCATTGCCCCAACCCCCCCCCCCCCCAAAAAAAAAAGCATTCTGAAAAACAATTAAAAACTGTAAAAAAATCAATTATTAAAAATAAAAAAAACTACTGACACCGTCCACGGCCGCTAGTGGGGGGGAGGTAATATCGCCCTGCTAGTGGCCAAACAGCGCTGCCAAATTGACGGTAAAGCGCTGCTAAAAACTAAATAGACGGGGATCCCTAAACAATGATGGGGGTTGCAGGTCTTACACCCCCCCTCCCCATCATAAAATGTTCCTTCTGTGAGATTCAATAAAACATTGTTGTGTTGTGGATTGGGGGGGCAGTCAGTGGAGCTGTGGGGTGATAATGTCAGATTAGTAGTGTAGTACCTCTGTGCGGACACCGGGTGTCGCTGTGTAGTGATGAGGAGAGGTGTAGTACCTCTGTACGGAAACACCGGGTGTCGCTGTGTAGTGATGAGGAGAGGTGTAGTACCTCTGTACGGAAACACCGGGTGTCGCTGTGTAGTGATGAGGAGAGGTGTAGTACCTCTGTACGGACACCGGGTGTCGCTGTGTAGTGATGAGGAGAGGTGTAGTTCCTCTGTACGGACACCGGGTTGTGCAGTGAAGAGGAGAGGTGTAGTTCCTCTGTACGGACACCGGGTGTCGCTGTGCAGTGATGAGGAGAGGTGTAGTTCCTCTGTACGGACACCGGGTGTCGCTGTGTGGTGATGAGGAGAGGTGTAGTTCCTCTGTACGGACACCGGGTGTCGCTGTGATGAGGAGAGGTGTAGTTCCTCTGTACGGACACCGGGTTTCGCTGTGTGGTGATGAGGAGAGGTGTAGTACCTCTGTACGGACACCGGGTGTCGCTGTGTGGTGATGAGGAGAGGTGTAGTTCCTCTGTACGGACACCGGGTGTCGCTGTGCGGTGATGAGGAGAGGTGTAGTTCCTCTGTACGGACACCGGGTGTCGCTGTGTGGTGATGAGGAGAGGTGTAGTTCCTCTGTACGGACACTGGGTGTCGCTGTGCAGTGATGAGGAGAGGTGTAGTTCCTCTGTACGGACACCGGGTGTCGCTGTGCGGTGATGAGGAGAGGTGTAGTTCCTCTGTACGGACACCGGGTGTCGCTGTGCGGTGATGAGGAGAGGTGTAGTTCCTCTGTAAGGACACCGGGTGTCCCTGTGCGGTGATGAGGAGAGGTGTAGTTCCTCTGTACGGACACCGGATGTCGCTGTGTAGTGATGAGTAGAGGTGTAGTACCTCTGTACGGACACCGGGTGTCGCTGTGTAGTGATGAGGAGAGGTGTAGTACCTCTGTACGGACACCGGGTGTCGCTGTGTGGTGATGAGGAGAGGTGTAGTACCTCTGTACGGACACCGGGTGTCGCTGTGTGGTGATGAGGAGAGGTGTAGTTCCTCTGTACGGACACGGGGTGTCGCAGTGTAGTGATGAGGAGAGGTGTAGTTCCTCTGTACGGACACCGGGTGTCGCTGTGTAGTGATGAGGAGAGGTGTAGTTCCTCTGTACGGACACCGGGTGTCGCTGTGTAATGATGAGGAGAGGTGTAGTACCTCTGTACGGACACGGGGTCTCGCTGTGTAGTGATGAGGAGAGGTGTAGTTCCTCTGTACGGACACGGGGTGTCGCTGTGTGGTGATGAGGAGAGGTGTAGTACCTCTGTACGGACACCGGGTGTCGCTGTGTAGTGATGAGGAGAGGTGTAGTTCCTCTGTACGGACACGGGGTGTTGCTGTGTAGTGATGAGGAGAGGTGTAGTTCCTCTGTACGGACACGGGGTGTCGCTGTGTAGTGATGAGGAGAGGTGTAGTTCCTCTGTACGGACAGCGGGTGTCGCTGTGTGGTGATGAGGAGAGGTGTAGTTCCTCTGTATGGACACGGGGTGTCGCTGTGTGGTGATGAGGAGAGGTGTAGTTCCTCTGTACGGACACCGGGTGTCGCTGTGTGGTGATGAGGAGAGGTGTAGTTCCTCTGTACGGACACCGGGTGTCGCTGTGCGGTGATGAGGAGAGGTGTAGTTCCTCTGTATGGACACCGGGTGTCACTGTGCGGTGATGAGGAGAGGTGTAGTTCCTCTGTACGGACACCGGGTGTCGCTGTGTAGTGATGAGGAGAGGTGTAGTTCCTCTGTACGGACACGGGGTGTCGCTGTGTAATGATGAGGAGAGGTGTAGTTCCTCTGTACGGACACCGGGTGTCGCTGTGTAGTGATGAGGAGAGGTGTAGTTCCTCTGTACGGACACCGGGTGTCGCTGTGTAGTGATGAGGAGAGGTGTAGTACCTCTGTACGGACACGGGGTGTCGCTGTGTAGTGATGAGGAGAGGTGTAGTTCCTCTGTACGGACACGGGGTGTCGCTGTGTGGTGATGAGGAGAGGTGTAGTACCTCTGTACGGACACCGAGTGTCGCTGTGTAGTGATGAGGAGAGGTGTAGTTCCTCTGTATGGACACGGGGTGTCGCTGTGTAGTGATGAGGAGAGGTGTAGTTCCTCTGTACGGACACGGGGTGTCGCTGTGTAGTGATGAGGAGAGGTGTAGTTCCTCTGTATGGACACGGGGTGTCGCTGTGTAGTGATGAGGAGAGGTGTAGTTCCTCTATACGGACACGGGGTGTCGCTGTGTGGTGATGAGGAGAGGTGTAGTTCCTCTGTACGGACACCGGGTGTCGCTGTGTAGTGATGAGGAGAGGTGTAGTTCCTCTGTACGGACACCGGGTGTCGCTGTGTGGTGATGAGGAGAGGTGTAGTTCCTCTGTACGGACACCGGGTGTCGCTGTGCGGTGATGAGGAGAGGTGTAGTTCCTCTGTACGGACACCGGGTGTCGCTGTGCGGTGATGAGGAGAGGTGTAGTTCCTCTGTACGGACACGGGGTGTCGCTGTGCGGTGATGAGGAGAGGTGTAGTTCCTCTGTACGGACACCGGGTGTCGCTGTGTAGTGATGAGGAGAGGTGTAGTTCCTCTGTATGGACACAGGGTGTCGCTGTGTAGTGATGAGGAGAGGTGTAGTTCCTCTGTACGGACACGGGGTGTCGCTGTGCGGTGATGAGGAGAGGTGTAGTTCCTCTGTACGGACACGGGGTGTCGCTGTGCGGTGATGAGGAGAGGTGTAGTTCCTCTGTACGGACACCGGGTGTCGCTGTGCAGTGATGAGGAGAGGTGTAGTTCCTCTGTACGGACACGGGGTGTCGCTGTGTAATGATGAGGAGAGGTGTAGTACCTCTGTACGGACACGGGGTGTCGCTGTGTGGTGATGAGGAGAGGTGTAGTTCCTCTGTACGGACACCGGGTGTCGCTGTGTGGTGATGAGGAGAGGTGTAGTTCCTCTGTACGGACACGGGGTGTCGCTGTGTAGTGATGAGGAGAGGTGTAGTACCTCTGTACGGACACGGGGTGTCGCTGTGTAGTGATGAGGAGAGGTGTAGTTCCTCTGTACGGACACGGGGTGTCGCTGTGTAGTGATGAGGAGAGGTGTAGTTCCTCTGTACGGACACTGGGTGTCGCTGTGTGGTGATGAGGAGAGGTGTAGTACCTCTGTACGGACACCGGGTGTCGCTGTGTAGTGATGAGGAGAGGTGTAGTTCCTCTGTACGGACACGGGGTGTCGCTGTGTAGTGATGAGGAGAGGTGTAGTTCCTCTGTACGGACACCGGGTGTCGCTGTGTGGTGATGAGGAGAGGTGTAGTTCCTCTGTACGGACACCGGGTGTCGCTGTGTAGTGATGAGGAGAGGTGTAGTTCCTCTGTATGGACACCGGGTGTCGCTGTGATGAGGAGAGGTGTAGTTCCTCTGTACGGACACCGGGTGTCGCTGTGTAGTGATGAGGAGAGGTGTAGTTCCTCTGTACGGACACCGGGTGTCGCTGTGTGGTGATGAGGAGAGGTGTAGTTCCTCTGTACGGACACCGGGTGTCGCTGTGCGGTGATGAGGAGAGGTGTAGTTCCTCTGTATGGACACCGGGTGTCACTGTGCGGTGATGAGGAGAGGTGTAGTTCCTCTGTACGGACACCGGGTGTCGCTGTGTAGTGATGAGGAGAGGTGTAGTTCCTCTGTACGGACACGGGGTGTCGCTGTGTAATGATGAGGAGAGGTGTAGTTCCTCTGTACAGACACCGGGTGTCGCTGTGTAGTGATGAGGAGAGGTGTAGTTCCTCTGTACGGACACGGGGTGTCGCTGTGTGGTGATGAGGAGAGGTGTAGTACCTCTGTACGGACACGGGGTGTCGCTGTGTAGTGATGAGGAGAGGTGTAGTTCCTCTGTACGGACACGGGGTGTCGCTGTGTGGTGATGAGGAGAGGTGTAGTTCCTCTGTACGGACACCGGGTGTCGCTGTGTGGTGATGAGGAGAGGTGTAGTTCCTCTGTACGGACACGGGGTGTCGCTGTGTAGTGATGAGGAGAGGTGTAGTACCTCTGTACGGACACGGGGTGTCGCTGTGTAGTGATGAGGAGAGGTGTAGTTCCTCTGTACGGACACGGGGTGTCGCTGTGTAGTGATGAGGAGAGGTGTAGTTCCTCTGTACGGACACTGGGTGTCGCTGTGTGGTGATGAGGAGAGGTGTAGTACCTCTGTACGGACACCGGGTGTCGCTGTGTAGTGATGAGGAGAGGTGTAGTTCCTCTGTACGGACACGGGGTGTCGCTGTGTAGTGATGAGGAGAGGTGTAGTTCCTCTGTACGGACACCGGGTGTCGCTGTGTGGTGATGAGGAGAGGTGTAGTTCCTCTGTACGGACACCGGGTGTCGCTGTGTAGTGATGAGGAGAGGTGTAGTTCCTCTGTATGGACACCGGGTGTCGCTGTGATGAGGAGAGGTGTAGTTCCTCTGTACGGACACCGGGTGTCGCTGTGTAGTGATGAGGAGAGGTGTAGTTCCTCTGTACGGACACCGGGTGTCGCTGTGTGGTGATGAGGAGAGGTGTAGTTCCTCTGTACGGACACCGGGTGTCGCTGTGCGGTGATGAGGAGAGGTGTAGTTCCTCTGTATGGACACCGGGTGTCACTGTGCGGTGATGAGGAGAGGTGTAGTTCCTCTGTACGGACACCGGGTGTCGCTGTGTAGTGATGAGGAGAGGTGTAGTTCCTCTGTACGGACACGGGGTGTCGCTGTGTAATGATGAGGAGAGGTGTAGTTCCTCTGTACAGACACCGGGTGTCGCTGTGTAGTGATGAGGAGAGGTGTAGTTCCTCTGTACGGACACGGGGTGTCGCTGTGTGGTGATGAGGAGAGGTGTAGTACCTCTGTACGGACACGGGGTGTCGCTGTGTAGTGATGAGGAGAGGTGTAGTTCCTCTGTACGGACACGGGGTGTCGCTGTGTGGTGATGAGGAGAGGTGTAGTACCTCTGTACGGACACCGGGTGTCGCTGTGTAGTGATGAGGAGAGGTGTAGTTCCTCTGTATGGACACGGGGTGTCGCTGTGTAGTGATGAGGAGAGGTGTAGTTCCTCTGTACGGACACGGGGTGTCGCTGTGTAGTGATGAGGAGAGATGTAGTTCCTCTGTATGGACACGGGGTGTCGCTGTGTGGTGATGAGGAGAGGTGTAGTTCCTCTGTATGGACACCGGGTGTCGCTGTGATGAGGAGAGGTGTAGTTCCTCTATACGGACACCGGGTGTCGCTGTGTGGTGATGAGGAGAGGTGTAGTTCCTCTGTACGGACACCGGGTGTCGCTGTGTAGTGATGAGGAGAGGTGTAGTTCCTCTGTACGGACACCGGGTGTCGCTGTGTAGTGATGAGGAGAGGTGTAGTTCCTCTGTACGGACACCGGGTGTCGCTGTGTAGTGATGAGGAGAGGTGTAGTACCTCTGTACGGACACCGGGTGTCGCTGTGTAATGATGAGGAGAGATGTAGTACCTCTGTATGGACACCGGGTGTCGCTGTGTAATGATGAGGAGAGGTGTAGTACCTCTGTGCGGACACCGGGTGTCGCTGTGCGGCGCTCCTCCGAGGTGAATGGCGGTCCCGGTAGTCGGTTCCGGTGTCGGCGGGTGAAGTCGCGGAATGAAGCGGGACAGGAGAGGGAGGAGCTCGGAATGTCACCGGAGGAGTGTCCGGGGAGCCGCCAGAGAGGAGGACGGAGGAGAGAACCGGCCCGAGGAGGAGGAGAGCGGAGCGGGTGAGAGGAGACCAACCGGCACCTACCGGAGAGACAACCCCGCCCCCCACACTACACAACTCCGCCCCCTTCTATGTGTGACAACACCGGGGCTCTCCGGTGTCATGGGGGGGGAGGGGAGAATGTCTGCATGGAGTGTGCACCTCCCCTCCCCCCCCAATATCACACCTGAGGGGGGTCTACTAATCCATCCAACACTCCCCCTCCCCCCTCCTGTGGTGTCCCCGGGGTGGGAAGTGAGGGGAATCTCCTCCATGGGGACACAGATCCCGGGGATCCCCCGTACTATACATTGTAACGTTGATGGAGATCTGACCAATCACAGTACAGAGAGGGAAAGAAAGTATTTGATCGGCTGCTGATTTTGTGACAAAGAAATCGATCGGTCTATAAATTTTATTGATTGGTTTATTATAACAGTGAGAGAATAACAACAAAAATATCCAGAAAAACACATTTCAAAAAAGTTATAAATTGATTTGCATTTTAATGAGTGAAATAAGTATTTGATCCCCGATCAATCAGCAAGATTTCTGGTTCCCAGGTGTCTTCTATACAGGTAATGAGATGAGATTAGGAGCACTCTTCTCTTCTCTTCTCTCTCTTAAAGGGAGTGCTCCTAATATCAGCTTGTTACCTGTATAAAAGTCACCTGTCCACAGAAACAATCAATCAGATTCCAACCTCTCCACCATGGCCAAAGAGCAGTCCAAGGATGTCGGGGAGAAGATTGTAGACCTACACAAGGCTGGAATGGGCTACAAGACCATCGCCAAGCAGCTTGGTGAGAGGGTGACAACAGTTGGTGGAATTATTCACAAATGGAAGAAACACAAAATAACGATCGATCTCCTTCGGTCTGGGGCTCCATACAAGATCTCACCTCGTGGAGGTTCAATGATCATGAGAACGGTGAGGAATCAGCCCAGAACTACACGGGAGAATCTTGTCAATGATCTCAGCTGGGACCATAGTCACCAAGAAAACAATCGGTAACACACTACACCGTGAAGGACTGAAATCCTGCAGCCCCCGCAAGGTCCCCCTGCTCAGGAAATCACATGTACAGGTCCGTCTGAAGATCACTAATGAACATCTGAATGATTCAGAGGAGAACTGGGGGAAAGTGTTGTGGTCAGAGGAGACCAAAATCCAGCTCTTTGGCATCAACTCAACTCACCGTGTTTGGAGGAGGAGGAATGCTGCCTATGACCCCAAGAACACCATCCCCCACCGTCATACATGGAGGACCTATGACCCCAAGAACACCCCCCCCACCGTCATACATGGAGGTCCTATGACCCCAAGATCACCATCCCCCACCGTCATACATGGAGGTCCTATGACCCCAAGAACACCACCCCCCACCGTCATACATGGAGATCCTATGACCCCAAGAACACCATCCCCCACCATCATACATGGAGGTCCTATGACCCCAAGAACACCATCCCCCACCGTCATACATGGAGGTCCTATGACCCCAAGAACACCACCCCCCACTGTCATACATGGAGATCCTATGACCCCAAGAACACCATCCCCCACCGTCATACATGGAGGTCCTATGACCCCAAGAAAACCATCCCCCACCATCATACATGGAGGTCCTATGACCCCAAGAACACCATCCCCCACCGTCATACATGGAGGTCCTATGACCCCAAGAACACCATCCCCCACCATCATACATGGAGGTCCTATGACCCCAAGAAAACCATCCCCCACCGTCATACATGGAGGTCCTATGACCCCAAGAACACCATCCCCCACCGTCATACATGGAGGTCCTATGACCCCAAGAACACCATCCCCCACCATCATACATGGAGGTTCTATGACCCCAACAACACCATCCCCCACCCTCATACATGGACGTCCTATGACCCCAAGAACACCATCCCCCACCGTCATACATGGAGGACCTATGACCCCAAGAACACCATCCCCCACCGTCATACATGGAGGAGGAAACATTCTGCTAAGGGGACAGGACATCTTCACTGCATCAAAGGGACGATGGACGGGGCCATGGACCATCAAATCTTGGGAGAGAACCTCCTTCCCTCAGCCAGGGCATTGAAGATGGGTCATGGATGGGTCTTCCAGCATGACAATGACCCAAAACACACGGCCAAGGCAACAAAGGAGTGGTTCAAGAAGAAGCACATTAAGGTCCTGGAGTGGCCCAACCAGTCTCCAGACCTTAATCCCATAGAAAACATGTGGAGGGAGCTGAAGGTTCGAGTCACCAAACTTCAGCCTGGAACCCTTAATGACTTGGAGAGGATCTGCAAAGAGGACAAAATCCCTCCTGAGATGTGTGCAAACCTGATCACCAACCACAAGAAACGTCTGACCTCTGGGATTACCAACAAGGGTTTCTCCACCAACCACTAAGTCATGTTTTGTGAAGGGTTCACATACTTATTTCACTCATTAAAATGCAAATCAATTTTTATAACTTTTTTGAAATGAGTTTTTCTGGATATTTTTGTCCCTCACTGTTATAATAAACCGACCAATCAAAATATAGACTGATCGATTCTTTATCACAAAATCAGCAGCCGATCAAATACTTTTTACCCCTCAATGTATATACCTAACCCGGCCAATACACCTAGAAGGTGGAAATCACTGAAGTAGAGAGCGCTACTACACCGCAAACACTACTACACCGCTCCCCTCTCGGTTCTGGGTCCCACGCTGAGCGGGTTCTCCTCAGGTGTAGTAGCAGTGAAGCAGTGATGTAGTAGCGGTGAAGCAGTGGTGTAGTAGCGGTGAAGCAGTGATGTAGTAGCGGTGAAGCAGTGGTGTAGTAGCGGTGAAGCAGGGATGTAGTAGCGGTGAAGCAGTGATGTAGTAGCGGTGAAGAAGTGGTGTAGTTGCCATGAAGCAGTGATGTAGTAGCAGTGAAGCAGGGATGTAGTAGCGGTGAAGCAGTGATGTAGTAGCGGTGAAGAAGTGGTGTACTTGCCGTGAAGCAGTGATGTAGTAGCGGTGAAGCAGTGGTGTAGTAGCGGTGAAGCAGTGATGTAGTAGCGGTGAAGCAGTGGTGTAGTAGCGGTGAAGCAGTGATGTAGTAGCGGTGAAGCAGTGGTGTAGTAGCGGTGAAGCAGTGATGTAGTAGCGGTGAAGCAGTGGTGTAGTAGCGGTGAAGCAGTGATGTAGTAGCGGTGAAGCAGTGGTGTAGTAGCGGTGAAGCAGTGGTGTAGTAGCGGTGAAGCAGTGGTGTAGTAGCGGTGAAGCAGTGGTGTAGTAGCGGTGAAGCAGTGGTGTAGTAGCGGTGAAGCAGTGGTGTAGTAGCGGTGAAGCAGTGATGTAGTAGCGGTGAAGCAGGGATGTAGTAGCGGTGAAGCAGTGATGTAGTAGCGGTGAAGAAGTGGTGTAGTTGCCGTGAAGCAGGGATGTAGTAGCGGTGTAGTAGAGGCGTCTACTATAGTGACTTCCACCTTCCAGGGACATCAGCCAGGTCGGGTATTCACATCGATCGATCTGTAATAATTCTCCATCCTGGGATCGCTCTCTAGGAATGATCGCTCCGGATTGGAGGATTCAGTTGCTGGGAATGATAGTGACCGCCCCTTTCCCTTGTCTCCTCCCCCTCCAGGTATCGGTAAGACGCTGAGCACCGGATACTGCCGGCTTTGCCATGGCAAGTTCTCGTCCCGCAGTCTGCGGCAGGCCTTCGGGAAGGTGCCGATCACCGGCGGAAGCTCGGAGAAGCAGAAGCGGATGGATCAGGTCTTCTTTGCCGACTTCCAGCAGCTGGTCGGGGTGTCGGTCCGCCGGGACCCCCGACTGCCGCAGTTTGTATGCAAGGACTGCCACGCCCAGTTCTACAAATGCCGCAGTGTGCTGAGGACATTCATCCAGAGGGTGAACCTCTCCCCGACCTGCCAGGACACCAACATAACCAGGTGTGTGCCGCTGTCACATGACTGATGGGGGAGGGGGCGGGTTTAACCCCTTCATGACCCCGGCTCAGTGAAGTCTGGGGGGATCCGTCTGAATGACATCGACTCCGATCCTGAGAATTATCCGACTTTGTACTTATGTCTCACCTCAGCAGCAAAGCCGTTTATTGCAGTTTATTTACCCGCTTGGCACGATCGACGTTTGGTCTGCTGTAGGCCTCCCCCCTCCCCCCTTCCCCTCGCTCGCGCTCTCTTTCTGCATTCGCTCTTCCTCTTCTCTCTCCTTCTCCTCACGCCCGCTCTCTCTTTCTCCCCACGCCCGCTCTCTCTTTCTCCTCACGCCCGCTCTCTCTTTCTCCTCTCGCCCGCTCTCTCTTTCTCCTCTCGCCCGCTCTCTCTTTCTCCTCTCGCCCGCTCTCTCTTTCTCCCCACGCCTGCTCTCTCTTTCTCCTCACGCCCGCTCTCTCTTTCTCCTCACGCCCGCTCTCTCCTTCTCCTCTCGCCCGCTCTCTCTTTCTCCTCACGCCCGCTCTCTCTTTCTCCTCACGCCCGCTCTCTCCTTCTCCTCTCGCCCGCTCTCTCTTACTCCTCTCGCCCGCTCTCTCTTTCTCCTCTCGCCCGCTCTCTCTTTCTCCTCACGCCCGCTCTCTCTTTCTCCTCACGCCCGCTCTCTCTTTCTCCTCACGCCCGCTCTCTCTTTCTCCTCACGCCCGCTCTCTCTTACTCCTCTCGCCCGCTCTCTCTTTCCCCTCACGCCCGCTCTCTCTTTCTCCTCTCGCCCGCTCTCTCTTTCCCCTCTCGCCCGCTCTCTCTTTCCCCTCACGCCCGCTCTCTCTTTCTCCTCACGCCCGCTCTCTCTTTCTCCTCTCGCCCGCTCTCTCTTACTCCTCTCGCCCGCTCTCTCTTTCTCCTCACGCCCGCTCTCTCTTTCCCCTCACGCCCGCTCTCTCTTTCCCCTCACGCCCGCTCTCTCTTTCCCCTCACGCCCGCTCTCTCTTTCCCCTCTCGCCCGCTCTCTCTTTCTCCTCTCGCCCGCTCTCTCTTTCTCCTCTCGCCCGCTCTCTCTTTCTCCTCTCGCCCGCTCTCTCTTTCTCCTCTCGCCCGCTCTCTCTTTCTCCTCTCGCCCGCTCTCTCTTTCTCCTCTCGCCCGCTCTCTCTTTCTCCTCTCGCCCGCTCTCTCTTTCTCCTCTCGCCCGCTCTCTCTTTCTCCTCTCGCCCGCTCTCTCTTTCTCCTCTCGCCCGCTCTCTCTTTCTCCTCTCGCCCGCTCTCTCTTTCTCCTCTCGCCCGCTCTCTCTTTCTCCTCTCGCCCGCTCTCTCTTTCTCCTCTCGCCCGCTCTCTTTCTCCTCTCGCCCGCTCTCTCTTTCTCCTCTCGCCCGCTCTCTTTCTCCTCTCGCCCGCTCTCTCTTTCTCCTCTCGCCCGCTCTCTCTTTCTCCTCTCGCCCGCTCTCTCTTTCTCCTCTCTCTCTCTCTTTCTCTTTTTTTTTTTTTTTTTTTGAGCCAAGCCCATGAGATGTCAGGCACCTCGCTGGACTCAACTCATAGTCTGCCTTCATTCCTGGAATTTAGCTTTAAAGTGCAAATTCACCTTCAACTAAAACCCCAACCCCTCTCTACCTCGGCATGTTTGAGTTTAAAACATGTCATACAGAGACTTGCAGTATCTCACAGAAGTAAGTACACCCCTCAGTGACATTTGTGTAAATCTTTTCTTCTATCTTTTCATGTGACAACACTGAAGAAATGACACTTATCTACAATGTAAAGTAGTGAGTGTACAGCTTGTATAACAGTGTAAATTTGCTGTCCCCTCAAAATAACTCAACACACAGCCATTAATGTCTAAACCGCTGGCAACAAAAGTCAGTACACCCCTAAGTGAAAATGTGTAATTTGGGCTCAATTTGGAGATAGAAGAAAAGATTTACACAACATGAGAGGGGTGTACTTACTTTTGTCAGATACTGTATCTCTCCCAATTGCTACCTCAAATGGCACCATCTGCACAGTAATGTCCCATAGACCTGAATCACCACAATTCAACATTGCAGGCCCAACCTATATAAGTCTCTGGGAAGTCGCTACACAGGATCTGGAAGCCTCCCGAGATTTTGTCAGCCAGAAACGCTGCCCTTAGAGGGGGAGGTAAGCAAGCACTTGGGTGGGGGGCAAAGCTTAGGATAGTTTAAGGGGCTTCCTTTGATAGAGGATCCTTCTTCCTTTGATTTTCACTCACTGCTGCTTGTGTACATCCACTGGTATATGTGTGTCACCCCAGGTATGGATCCCCCCCCCCCCACTGTGGCATCATTCAGGGTCACCCCAGGTATGACTCCCCCCCCCCCCCCACTGTGGCATCATTCAGGGTCACCCCAGGTATGATCCCCCCCCACTGTGATATCATTCAGGGTCACCCCAGGTATGACTCCCCCCCCCCCCCCCCCCCACTGTGATATCATTCAGGGTCACCCCAGGTATGACCCCCCCCCCCCCACTGTGATATCATTCAGGGTCACCCCAGGTATGACTCCCCCCCCCACTGTGATATCATTCAGGGTCACCCCAGGTATGACTCCCCTCCCCCCCCCCCCCACTGTGATATCATTCAGGGTCACCCCAGGTATGACTCCCCCCCCCACTGTGATATCATTCAGGGTCACCCCAGGTATGACTCCCCCCCCCCCCCCACTGTGATATCATTCAGGGTCACCCCAGGTATGACCCCCCCCCCCCCCACTGTGATATCATTCAGGGTCACCCCAGGTATGACTCCCCCCCCCCCCCCCACTGTGATATCATTCAGGGTCACCCCAGGTATGACTCCCCCCCCCCCCCCCCCCCCCACTGTGGCATCATTCAGGGTCACCCCAGGTATGACCCCCCCCCCCCCCACTGTGGCATCATTCAGGGTCACCCCAGATATGACTCCCTCCACTGTGATATAATTCAGGGTCACCCCAGGTATGACCCCCCCCCCCCCCCACTGTGGCATCATTCAGGGTCACCCCAGATATGACTCCCTCCACTGTGATATAATTCAGGGTCACCCCAGGTATGACCCCCCCCCCCCCCACTGTGGCATCATTCAGGGTCACCCCAGGTATGCCCCCCCCCACTGTGGCATCATTCAGGGTCACCCCAGGTATGACTTCCCCCACTGTGGTATTATTAGGGTCACCCCAGGTATGGCTCCCCCAACTGTGGCATCATTCAGGGTCACCCCAGGTATGCCCCCCCCCCACTGTGGCATCATTCAGGGTCACCCCAGGTATGCCCCCCCCCACTGTGGCATCATTCAGGGTCACCCCAGGTATGCCCCCCCCCCCCCCACTGTGGCATCATTCAGGGTCACCCCAGGTATGACTCCCCCCACTGTGATATCATTCAGGGTCACCCCAGGTATGCCCCCCCCACCCCCACTGTGGCATCATTCAGGGTCACCCCAGATATGACTTCCCCCCACTGTGGCATCATTCAGGGTCACCCCAGGTATGCCCCCCCCCCACTGTGGCATCATTCAGGGTCACCCCAGGTATGGTCCCCCCCCCCCCCCCCACTGTGGCATCATTCGGGGTCACCCCAGGTATGACTCCCCCCACTGGGGCATCATTCATGGTCACCCCAGGTATGACTCTCCCCCCCCCCCCACTGGGGCATCATTCAGGGTCACCCCAGGTATGGCTCCCCCCCCCCCCCTTCCTCCCCCTTTGTTCCTTTGGAAGAGAATAGTTGACATTTCTGATGTTCTCATTTCTGTTTTATCTTCACAGCAAACCTCAGAATCCGAATGCTGTTACCCCGGGCCCCTGTGCAGGTGAGGGAACGGCTCCGCACCGTCTGATTCGTTTGTTTTGATTTGTAATCAGGTGATTGGGGGAAGATAAATAAAATGTGTTTGTTGTTCCCGCACTCCGCCGATTGCTGAGCGTCTCATAATAGAGGGTTCAGGGCTGCGGCTCCTCGTCTACATCACAACCTGTTATGATGAGTTATCTGGGAATCCCTTTTCCTTACATGTTTGTAATCCAGGAGGGTGTTCCCAGATATACTCCCCGCTGTCTCCCACATACAAGAAGCCACCAATCAGATTCAGACCTTTAAATCAAAACCAAAAAAACTGCGCTTAATGTTAGAAGGACTAGCAGATTTAGATATAGTGTATATAGTTTATTTAAATCTGCTAGTCCATCTAATACTCCCCTCCCCCCCAGCCTGACAATTCTGCTGGCTGCTGTTCCCCCTGTGCTCCTTCCTCCAGAGTGGGGGCGCTCTAATACAGGTGGTTGTGTTACTGGCCATTGGAAAGAAAACTAACGCAGCCGCCCCATCTAATTATTTGTAAGCTGCTGTAAAATCCATTTTTGGTTTTGGGTCTAATACAATATTTTGCACCTACAGCAAGCTGTTTTCTTTTTTTTTTTGTTTTTTGTTTTTTGTTTTTGTTTTTTTTACTTTAGTAATTCTGATTTGTCTTTATTGATGTAAAACTTTACTCGTTGCCTGACCTGTTTTTTTTTTGTCGTTCAGATCTGATCACCTCCAGCCCGGAATGTCTGCACAGCCTGGTGAGCTGGACCCACAGCCATGCCGGAGGCTGCCCCTCTGTACCCAGCCTGCAGCAGGTTCTCTCCGCCCAGTACTATGGCATCATACGGGCAGTGTGGGGGTGTGGAGAGGGACACGACTACATCATGGAAGCCGACTCTGACTCTGTCACCTCTCACCACGAGGAGATCCAGAAGATGCCGAGCGGTAATGGAATGCCGGCAGTCAGTTCAGGCGGGGGTCCGGTGCCCGTAGGACACAGCCCATCAGATAGGATGGAGACCACCGTGCCTCTTCCTGAGACCGCCAGGGCTGCCAATCTTCCATCGCAGAACAGATCACCAGCTCTGCCTTTGGAGACTCCCGCACCGCCGTGCCCTGAGCTGGACTCCATGCAAGGTGCGTCCATCTCCATTATAGACACTAGACAAACATCAGAAGTGGAGGCTTAACCACTTCCCGCCCATTCTATTGTCAAATGAGGGCCAGGCGGGGCTTTCATTGTACCGGGTGCACGCATGACGCTACGACATGATCTGACTGATCAGTGTAGCGGTGTTCTGCTGAAAAGTGTCCCCCCCATCGGATAGTGTCCGCTCCGTACTGCGCAGACGCCGCGATTGCGCAGTAAGGGGGACAAAGGAGACGCCGAACGTCTCCGAAGAAGAACAGCTGACAAAGAAGTATAAACGGCGCCTGCGCAATGCATGTTACATTCTGTCACAGGCTCCCGCACGCTCCCGATGCTCGAGGGGGCGGATTTATAAAACGGGCGTATGTGACCGCAGGTATGCCATCCCGTCCTTCCAGTAGACATGCATGCATCAATGTATCCATAAAACGTGTATAAATGCATAGCCTGTAGTGTCCTGAAGGGGTTAAGATATCATGTAACATGAAACGACCATGGGCATTTGTAAAGGAATAAGATAAATAGAAACATAAAAGTATCCGCCCCTTACAAAGTTGTACGAGCCTCGGGAGCGTGCGGGGCCATGTGACATAATATGGTATTAAGTGCCAGCACAGCTGTTGATTTTTGGAGTGTCCCGCTGCGCTTGCTCAGTAGAGAGCGGACACTATCCGATGGGGGACAAAATACGATAGGACACCGGCCTGCTGCCAGTAACATGATTGTTGTGACCAATCACAACAGATCACATGACAATTGTAAACAACGAATGGCTTTAAAGTGATTGTAAGGGTTCGTTTAAAAAAACAAAAAACAAACATGTCATACTTACCTCCACTGTGCAGCTCGTTTTGAACAGAGTGGCCCCCGGTCCCCCGGTGGCTCTCGTGGCCTCTCCCCACATCAGATAACCCCCCCCTAGGAGAAGCTCTCCCGGGGATTACCTTGCGGGCGCGCTCCCGAGTTCAGCATTCGGCGTCCATAGAGGCTGAATGCAGGACTCGGCCCCGCCCCCTGGTACCCACGTCATTGGATTTGATTGACAGCAGCGGGAGCCAATGGCTGTGCTGCTATCAATCTATCCAATCAAGAGCCGAGAACCCCGGGCAGAGAGACAGCACGTCCCCTTGGGTCAAGTTCTAGGGCTCGGGTAAGTAAAGGGGGGGGGGGGGGGTGGGGATGCAGGGGAGGATCCAGAGTCTAGTCTCGGGAGGGGCAAAAAACAAAAATGTTTTTTGGGGGGCAATTTGTCGGGGAAACGGCTGGTGTTGGAGCCTCAATCATCCCGGCACCATGGTTGATATGGTGTCAGGATGATTGAAGCGCATTATTTCTATTATTACATTGTTATAAAAAATAGTTCAACTCACCATAATGCAGAATCAGTGGAAGCCCTGAGTGTGTCACTTGCCACCGTCGCCTGCCACCAGATGCAGATTGTCACTTGCCACGTCACCTGTCACCAGATGCAGATTGCCACTTGCCACGTCACCTGTCACCAGATGTGGATTGCCACGTCGCCTGTCACCAGATGCAGATTGTGACTCGTCAAGTCACCTGCCACACGTTGCGGATTGTCACTTGCAATGTCATGGATTGTCACTTGCCACGTCACCAGCCACACGTTGTGGATTGTCACTTGCCACGTCACGGACTGTCACTTGCCACGTCACCTGTCACCAGATGCAACCATGCAGATCATCACTTGTCAAGTCGCCTGTCACCAGATGCAGATTGTCACTTGCCACGTCACCCGCCAGCGGTTACGGATTGTCACTTGCTACATCACAGATTGTCACTTGCCACGTCGCCTAACACATGTTGCGGATTGTCACTTGCTGTGTCACTTTCCTGTGTCCCAGAGTCAGGCAGCAGATTATCAGTCAGGCAGCAGAGAGATGTCATCTCTCTGCTTCCTGCAGCTGCCTGCACACTGAGGGCGGAACTGTACTGCAGGGATTCAGAGCGGGCGCCGGGCAGTGAGAGAATTCATCTTTCTGCTCCCTGATTAGCCAGCCGTCTGCTCACCCACGAGCCGCCCAGCTGTTCGGCTGCTCTCTCACCTACCGAGCCGCCTGACAGCCTGCGGAGCCGCCCGCTCTCTAACCCGCGGAGCCGCCTTGGAAGCCGCCCGCTCTCTCACCTGCAATTGCCACGTTGCCCCCCCCCCCTGGATCCGCCCCTGTGGGGGGGGGGGGATTGCTGGGGAACCCCAGGCCGGTTACTGCCAGGTGTTTTTTCATCTTAATGCATAGGATGCATTAAGTTGAAAAAACATGTAGGTTTACAACCCCTTTAATTCATGCCATCCATTGTGTACAATTGTGATGGTATCTGCGATTGGTCACAGTGATCATATGGTACAGACAGGGCCAATCACAACAACTCACACTGAATGAGTCAACTTCATTCAG
Organism: Aquarana catesbeiana; assembly: GCA_037953035.1. NCBI lineage: Eukaryota > Metazoa > Chordata > Amphibia > Anura > Ranidae > Aquarana > Aquarana catesbeiana. The sequence continues at coordinate 164,566 of JBBHAA010003473.1, read as the reverse complement.
TAAAAATGTTTGCTTATACCAATGAACTTCATTGGTGTAAGCAATCCTAATGTAAAAAAAAAAAAAATCCTGATCACTTCCCCAGAGTAGTAGTGTTACTATGGTAAGACTGTAATGCTCTGGTTAATGTGTTTAAAAAATCATAAAAAAAGGAAAAAAATGTAATAAAGAAAAGAATTTTGATAAATTTTTTTTTTTGCATACTGTCACCAGTCTGGTCCCTGATCACCGCCACATCTGTTATATGATGACGCCGCACTGCACTGGTCACAGGATGTTAAATTAAAAAAAAAAAAAAAACTTTTTTTAATCTTTTCCTTTTTTCAAAAAATAATGACAAAAAATTACAGCTTCAGAAAACTCGCCATGCCTCTTAGTAAATACCTCGGACTGTCTACTTTCCAAAAAGTGGTGATTAGGAAGGTATTTGTACTGTCCTGGTGTTTTCGGGTCTCGTGAGATCGGCCGTTAGTACATCCAGATTGATCGATTGTCAGATATATATCCCATACTTTGTAGACGGTAAAACTTTCCTACAGACTAAATAATATACACGGATTTTTATTGTCACCAAAGAAATGTAACAGAATTCAGTTTGTCCTAAATCTATGAAGAAAGATTGTTGATGATTTCACAATGCTGATATTTAGGAGATTTGTAGATTCATTTAATGCTCTACTATTGAATTATTTGTCTCTTTTTTTACATTGACATTTGTTTCACCTCATTTGGATGTTTATTGAATATTAAGTGGCAGCACAAACAGGTGTCTCTCATCAGTGCGCACATCTATATGGAGAAAGATTATTTACAACATTTCATAACAAACCAAGAAAAACACGTGTTGTTGTTGTTGTTGTTGTTGTTGTTTGTTATTTTTCAAAATGTTGGTCTTTTTTTTTCGTTTTATGTAGCAAAAATAAAAACCCGGTGGTGATTTAATACCCCCAAAAGAAAGCTCTATCTGCCTCCAAAAAATGATACAAATTCCATATGTGTACAGTGTTACCGCGCAATTGTCATTCAAAGTGTGACAGCGCTAAAAGCTGAGAATTGGCCTGGGCCTGAAGGGGGGTGAAAGTGTCCGGTATTGAAGGGGTTAAATAAGCAAGCCTTGCTTTTTGGTGGAAGAACCGCTTTCAAGGGTTAGTTCATCTTTATAGAAAGTCTGCAAATGTGACCTAACATCAGAGGACCCCCTCCCCCCCCCCCTCAGCGGGACTCCCGCAGAGCCGCAGCACTGGTCCAGGGATTTGAAGTCCCTGCTGCATTCTCTCCTCTCTGTCCAGTGCTGCAAGGACGATCCAGACAGATTACGATTGGTCAGCACTGTTCATGTGACGGAGTTGACCAATTAGAATCCGTCTGGTCTGTCCTGTAACAGTGAGCTAACACTTTAAAGAGGAGCTGTGCTCTGGAAGCTGAGCCCAAACAAAACAAGCAGAGGACAAAGGACCAGAGTTGCCTGTGCTCTCCCTGCAGCAAATTTATTCACCTTTACTGACTCCCTATGCCTGCACTTGCATGGTGTCTCCATAGGAGGCGGCCATCTTGGCAAAGATTTGCCGCCTTGTGCCAGAGCTGCACCCCTGATGACTAGTAATCTGAAGGGGGGATATTCAAGAAGGAGGAAGTACATATCCACAGAATGAATGAGGCAGAAGCAGGGATATCCTTGCACTGCAGGTCTCTAGGTACGGCTTCCTCTCCAGCAACGAGAACAGTGAGCAGCCAATCAGTGAGATCAAATCTCCTGACAAGCAGTCAGAGGCGGCAGTGCCATAGATGATCTCAGGCTGCGGATATACAGCTATAAGGTGCAGGAATTCTACTGCTTATTTCAACAGCAGTATTATGCTACAGCTTATTTTGCTTTTTGTGGCATTTTCAGATATTACGGCACACTAAGCTCACATCTTCCAGCAGAAATGGTCAGTCAGGCAGCAATAGAAGTTTAATTGTAGAACAGCAATGTGGGCGGCGGAGGCGAACAGGAAATAAAAGTGAGAAATCTTTCCTGATTTAGAAACGGCATTGTGACACATAGACATTGGTATTTTTTTCCATATTGAGCATTTCAGTTATTTAAAGGAAAATTTCTCTTTTTTGTTTTCCATTATCACTTTTAAATGTTCACCATCATCCTGGTCACTGGCCAAAACCCTCATAATAATTATCACATCGCGTCGCAGCCTCTCCTCTCTTTTGTTTCGACACGGCCATATTTTTTTTTGGGTGCATTCAGTGACGGACATTTCTGTGGAAGGACCACCTTCTTGGGGTTTACCCTCCCTTTGTACTTTACCCAATCCCGTCCTCTCCGATACACTCCATTCACTGCAATCAGAACCTTATCTGGGGTCCCTTCAAGCCCAGATTTAAAGGAGAAGTTCATCTTTTATAAAAAAATAATAAATACACCTGTTCCGTTTTTTTTTCTGGAAAAATATGTGTATTTTATTTTATTTTTTTTCCTTCAGGGGCCTGGAAAGCTTTGCATCCGGGATCAGTAGACTTCTGAACACACATCCTCCAGATTTTCAGTCCGTACCTTTGTACAGGCTTTCTGTTTGTAAGCTGAAGGACATGTCCGTCTGCTGCGGTGGCGGATAGTACTTGTAGTTTGTTCATTCACAGGAAATTGTGAATGAAGGATACGGCTGTTTGGGAGTGAAGCCCCACACAGCTGCGCTTTTCAAAAAGTGATAAAAGTGAAGTGGGTGTGGGGAGAAGAATCCCACCCACTGACACGGGACAGAAGAGGCAGGAGCGGGAACATGTGACCTGTTCCAAAGGTGAACTTATCCTTTTAATAGAAAATCACTCTACAAGTCTAAGCAGAATGTGTAACCAACACATCTCACTATTATAAAGCTGCTCAAATCGCACCTCTAATTTAATTACATTCTGAACAAGAACTAACTGTATGGACTTTGGATATACCCAATATTCTATTAACCCCTTCATGCTGGCGGTACGCATATATGTGACCTTTAGGTGGGTGGGTCTTCATGCTGGCGGTACGCATATATGTGACCTCTAGGGGGGTGGGGCTTCATGCTGGCGGTATGCATATATGTGACCTTTAGGTGGGTGGGTCTTCATGATGGCGGTACGCATATATGTGACCTCTAGGGGGGTGGGGCTTCATGCTGGCGGTATGCATATATGTGACCTCTAGGTGGGTGGGGCTTCATGCTGGCGGAACGCATATATGTGACCTCTAGGGGGGGGCCTTCATGCTGGCGGTACGCATATATGTGACCTCTAGGGGGGTGGGGCTTCATGCTGGCGGTACGCATATATGTGACCTCTAGGGGGGTCGGGCTTCATGCTGGCGGTATGCATATATGTGACCTCTAGGTGGGTGGGGCTTCATGCTGGCAGTACGCATATATGTGACTTCTAGGTGGGTGGGCCTTCATGCTGGTGGTACACATATTTGTGATATTCTAGGGGGGTGGGTCTTCATGCCGAGCGGCCGCATATATATGCGTACCAGAATGTAAACAGAGCTGTGCCAAGTGCGCGCGCCCTGTGCGCTCACGGCACAGTTACTGGCAGCTAATGGAAAGCTCCTGATCTCTACTTGCGATCGGGGTCTTTCCAATCATGTGATCGCCAAGCACAGCGGTCACATGGACACAAAATTTCGACCCACCTCCCGGCATCAGAAACCTCTTTAAAGGGCTGGGAGGTTCCGACGTTAAATGGGTGGAGAGCCACAATGTAACAATAACAAGGCGCTATGCACTGAAATTTAAACCATTCAACAAACTGTGTTCCCAATGTTCCCCCAGAAGGGAGAGACTGGGGGGGGGGGGTTCTATTGTGTGCCAAAATAACGACAAATATACAGTTGTTTTTTTGTTTTTTTTTTTTGTTTTTTTTTAGTACATTAAAATACACAATAAAAGCCATATCCATCAAGTACAACCAGCTTTGAATCATGGTGGGTGCGACGCATTTCACCCAGAAAGAGCTTCCTCGGGATCCACTTTTCTGTCTTCCTTTATAGGATATGGTAGCTGACAGATAACGCAATAAACAAAATATCCCAAGTAAACCATTACATTTCATCAGAAAATAAACACAATATAATATTACCGTATGTTGTTTTTTTCCTGATGTAATTTAATGGTTTACTTTGGATTTTTTTTTACCTGCCTCTAAACACCTGTATGTGTACATGGACACATATAGAGACCAAAAAATCCCATCAAAACGCCTGTGTGTACCTGAGGCCCTAACGATGCAGCATTTTCTTGATTTGGCAACTATGGTTCAGATAATCTCCACCAAACTAAACGCCGACTCCGAATTTTACCAGCCCATCCTCCTACTCCCTACGCTGCCCCCTCCACCCCTCCCCCCTATTCCTCCTCTATCAGAATCATCCTCTTCTCCCTTTTCTCTCTTCACCTCTTCTTCTTTTCTTCACCCTGAATTCTAAATTCCATTTCACTCCTCCACTGCTTCTCCTATGGAGACGGCTTTCCTCCCTCGTTGGCAGATGGTGAGAGATTTGCTGGTTGTGAGTCATATGTTGGCACAAACGTTTGATCACAATCTGGTTACATCATATCCTGTCATTCCCCCTCTGGACGCTTTATCTTGCTCTGCGTTCCTCTCCTGATCTCTTCATGACACACTTCTCATCTCTTCTACCCCACCGAGTGTACATCTGTATATACACCTCTACCGCTTATGTGTGCGCTTTGATCCTTTGTGACTATTGCCTGGATGCATGCGCCCGCTCTGTTCGCCATACACTCTTTTCATCATAAGATGCTTGCAAAACAACTTTTATGTCAGATATTTGTTAATGAACACACAAGGGAATATCCCAATCTCGGGGACACGTGGTTTGTTGATTTAAAGTGATTGTAAAGGCTCATTTTTTTTTTCCTTTAAAAATAACAATCATGTTATACTTCCCGGATCCTCCTCTTCTCAGGTCCCTCTTTGCTGTTCCTGGCTCCTCCTCCTATCCAGTGACCCCCAGGCAGCAGCCTGATACAGGGGACACCGAACCGAGTCAGAGCTCCGTGTATCTATTCAGACACAGAGCCCCAACCTGGCCCCGCCCCCTCTCCCCTGATTGACTGACTGGTTTTGATTGACAGTCGTGGGAGCCAATGGCACCGCTGCTGTGTCTCAGCCAATCAGGAGGAGTCTCTGGGACAGCTAAGACACTCGTGGACATCGCTGGAGAGAGAAGGGGCTCAGGTAAGTATTAGAGGATGCTGGGGACACTGCTACAGACAAAAGGCTTTTTTATCTTAACCACTTCACATCCCGTGTATAGTCATATGACGTCCTGGGCTTCCCAGGCCATCTGAGGGGCGCGCGTGCACCCCCGCTGCGTCACTCGGGACCCGATGCGCGTGCCCGGCGATATGAATGGCAGAAGGGGGTGGGTGAGGGGTGAATATTTCCTGCTGCTGTCAACCTTCACAGTGCCAGAAGGTGTTTAGGGCAGGATCCGGGGCTGTGGAGGGGACACAGCAAGGAGAATTCTGAGCAGAAGCGCTAACCTGCAGGTAATGGGATGCATAACATTCTATGAAGCTCAGGTGTATGATGTTGTATCCCATGAAATACTTAGTGATTGTAAAACAATAAAATAACAAACATGTTCTAGTTGCCTGCTCTGTGCAGTGGATATGTACAGAGCCGCCCAGATACTCCTCTTCTCGGGTCCCTGGCTGGAGCTCCTGGCCCCTCCCTCCTGTCGAGTGCCCCCACAGGAAGCAGCTTGCTATAGGGGGCCCCCGAGCTGAGCTGCAGTTCCCTCTGGATAGAGATGGGGCTCAGGTAAGTATTGAGGGGGGGGGGGGCTGCTGCACACAGAAGACTTTTTATATTAATGCATAGAATGCACCTTCTGCCTTTACAATCACTTTAATCTTTAGGTCAAGGAGAAGTAAGATTGCGGATTGGCACCCAAAATATAAAGATTTCCCATTTAGGTATAAATACACATCTTAAGTAACACATTTAATAAGTTTAATATATGAGAATGGGGGGTGGGGTGTTAATACTTCAATAACCATTGAATCCTGAATTTTGGTAGGACTTTTCAGGCATTCCACATGTTCACACATATAAATATAACAATGCATTTTAATTGATACATACAAAAAAGAGAAAAGTATATAAAAGCAATACATGAGGCCACAATTGTGATCAGAACATGTTGGGTACAATTCTCTTCACATCCAACGCGTTTCGAACAACACTTTCTTCCTTAGAGATGAGGAAACCATCGGTAAATCTAACCAACAAACTTACATGAGCTATTCCTGTTTCCCCCGATGAAGTGTTATTGGAAACGTGTGGTGAGAGTGAAGAGAATTGTACCCAACATGTTCTGATCACAATTGTGGGCTTCATGTATTTGTTTTTCTTCTTTTCTCTTTTTAATATGTTTCAAATAAAAATTAATTAGTTTTTTTTTTATATTTTTACTATATGTGTGAACATGTGGAATGGCCGAATGCCTTTAGAGTTCTCTGCTTGTCGTTACATCGGGATGTTGGCATTCATGAATCGGGTGCCATTACCTGCTGGTTGTTTCTATTTAAATCCTTCCATAGAGTGAAAAAGAGACGTTCTGAATTTTCTTTCTTACAGAAGAACTAGTTGGAGGAGATTTCCCTCAGACTTCCAATGAGCTGGAGAAGGAGGAGGGCAGTGACCTGTCAGACGGGTGAGTGGCTCGAGTGCAACAAATGGGACAGGTTCAAAATGAATGGGTTTTATTAAAAGCCAATTATATATATATATATATATATATATATATATATATATATATATATATATATATATATATATATATATATATATATATGCAACGCTGTATTTGCGCGGTGCTCTTTCAAACACAATTTTTTTGTAAATAAAATGCACTTCAATGAATTAAAAAAAAAAGCTAAACAGTAAAGTTAGTTCAGTTTTTTGTATAATGTGAAAGATGATGTTACGCCGCGAATCATGAGCTTTAAAGCAAAAAAATTGAAAGCAAAAAATGTTATCCAAAATCGTGCAGCTCTAGTGTGTGTGTTTTATATATGTGTGTTTTATATATGTGTGTTTTATATATGTGTGTTTTATATGTGTGTGTGTTTTATATATGTGTGTGTTTTATATATGTGTGTGTTTTATATATGTGTGTGTTTTATATGTGTGTGTGTGTTTTATATGTGTGTGTTTTATATATGTGTGTGTTTTATATATGTGTGTGTTTTATATATGTGTGTGTTTTATATATGTGTGTGTTTTATATATGTGTGTGTTTTATATATGTGTGTGTTTTATATGTGTATATGTATAATGACCCTGTCGTGGCTCTATACAGGTAAATGTTGCTAAAAGTCAGAAACGAATTTTCTCTCTACAGAGAGTCTCATAGTAAAGAAGATGGAGAGGAGAGGGGGGACCTCCTGTCTTCAGATGACTCCTTTGAACCGTATCCAGAGAAAAGGTAATCTATCTACATCTGACAAATAATTGACGATCCTAAAACAGATTTTTCTATGTGAAGTCAGGAGAATAGAGATAAAGGAGCTGCTGACTTCCTGTCAGGGGTGTCGGGACTCTTTCTAGTTCTCACTTCTCTGCCTTGTGAATCACCGACTAAAGCTGGCCAATCACTGACCACCATTCATCCGGTTCAGCAAAGAGCAGCCGAATCTCTATCGGTGTGGAGTCATTTCATCGACTTCTGTGGAAAGGGACATGTTAGAAAAAATTATTTTTGCATCCGCTGATCAGTGTATTCGGATAGTCCGGGTCTCTCTGTCATAATACCACGTCCTGGTGAGGAAAGATTCCTCCATCCACTCTTTTTTTGTTTTTGTTCAGTACGCTGGCTGAACAAAAGAAAAAGAAGCGTCTATGGCCAGCTTTAGGACAGGGAAGCCGGACAGAAGTTTTTTTCCCCCTCCCTGTACATACTTCTGAAGCCTGCATGGAATATTCCCAGGACAATGCTGAGTGAGGCTTATTAGTTAGTGTTAGCCTCCATCATCACAGGAGGGCGCTCTCAAACGCTGATCTCAGAGCTACTGCATCAGGGGAGAGAGGGGAATGTGAGGGGGGGGGGGGGGTCGCTGGGGTTTTGAATCATAGAAAGAGCTCACTCCTGGGAGTATTCCAGTCAGGCTTCAGGAGGTACGTAAATGGCCTACACTTATAGCAAGGCTTTATTCATCTTCAATCAGAGCTGCATAGTTAGCTCTACAGACCCCCTCCCCCCTTACCTGCACAGGCAGTTTTTTTTGTAAAGGTGAACTTTAACGGCAGCTCCATTCAGCTGCCAGAAGTGAAGTGAAGAAGGCCTGTACTAGCTCCATATCATTCATATGTACAAAGGACATTCTCATCGCCCACATGTGACAGTGCTGGGTGCCAGAGTGGCATATTTCCAAGCACCAGCACTGTCACAAGGCAGTGATGGTATAGAGTCACATGCTACCCCCCCCACTACGGGCGGCTGAACGGAGCAGTGAGGGAGTTCTCTGCTTTCTGTAGTTCTGAACATTCTGAGAGACGGATCTCATTATATCGGGTCCCTTCCTCCTATTAGAGACTGATTTCATTATATCGGGTCCCTTCCTCCTATTAGAGACCTGATCTCATTATATCGGGTCCCTTCCTCCTATTAGAGACCTGATCTCATTATATCGGGTCCCTTCCTCCTATTGGAGACGGATCTCATTATATCGGGTCCCCTCCTCCTATTAGAGACGGATCTCATTATATCGGGTCCCTTCCTCCTATTAGAGACTGATCTCATTATATCGGGTCCCCTCCTCCTATTGGAGACGGATCTCATTATATCGGGTCCCCTCCTCCTATTAGAGACGGATCTCATTATATCGGGTCCCTTCCTCCTATTAGAGACTGATCTCATTATATCGGGTCCCTTCCTCCTATTGGAGACGGATCTCATTATATCGGGTCCCCTCCTCCTATTAGAGACTGATCTCATTATATCGGGTCCCTTCCTCCTATTAGAGACTGATCTCATTATATCGGGTCCCTTCCTCCTATTAGAGACTGATCTCATTATATCGGGTCCCCTCCCCCTATTAGAGACCTGATCTCATTATATCGGGTCCCTTCCTCCTATTAGAGACCTGATCTCATTATATCGGGTCCCTTCCTCCTATTAGAGACTGATTTCATTATATCGGGTCCCTTCCTCCTATTAGAGACCTGATCTCATTAAATCGGGTCCCTTCCTCCTATTAGAGACTGATCTCATTAAATCGGGTCCCTTCCTCCTATTAGAGACCTGATCTCATTATATCGGGTCCCTTCCTCCTATTAGAGACGGATCTCATTATATCGGGTCCCTTCCTCCTATTAGAGACCTGATCTCATTATATCGGGTCCCTTCCTCCTATTAGAGACCTGATCTCATTAAATCGGGTCCCTTCCTCCTATTAGAGACCTGATCTCATTATATCGGGTCCCTTCCTCCTATTAGAGACCTGATCTCATTATATCGGGTCCCTTCCCCCTATTAGATACCTGATCTCATTATATCGGGTTCTTTCCTCCTATTAGGGACTGATCTCTTTCTGTTTGGCCATTCAGGATCGCTCCAAGGAAGAGCAGACACAGAGAGGCTCGGAAGACCCGAGAACCCCGGGAGAGGAAGAAGCCGGGCCCCAAGCCAGGCTGGAAGAATATGATTAAAAGAGAACGGTGAGTATGGGGCCACTTTTCTCAGGAATTAAAAACAATATATATGCAATTAAAGCGGAGTTCCTCCCAAAAATGGAACTTCTGCTTTTCCGCCCCCCCCCCCTCCGGTGTCACATTTGGCACCTTGCATGTCTAATCCAGGTATTTTGCTCCCACTCCCAGGCATAGATACCCGAGCCACCCGCGGGTATCTATGCTACTTCCAGCTCCTGCTCCGTCCCCTGTCCCCCCCCTCGCTGTCTTCTGGGAGACACACAGGTCCCAGGAGACATCAGGGACCAGTAGAATAGCGCAGTAGGGAACCAGGAAGTGAAGCCGCAAGGCTTCACTTCCTGATTCCCTTACCGAAGAGGATGGCGGCAGCGCCCGAGAGCCGAGGGACAGATCGGCTTCGGGTGCCGACATCGTGGGCGCCCTGGGACAGGTAAAGTGTCCTTATTTTAAAAGTCATCAACTGCAGTATTTGTAGCTGCTGACTTTAAAAAAAAAATTGGCGGAACTCCGCTTTAAATAATCCTATTTGGCAAAAAAGAGTAATTTTCTGCATCACATTTTCAAAAGTTGAATTATGGACTCAATAATCACAATAAATAAATAGGAATTGAAAACATCCTCAGGTCACAAGTTGTAAATGATATAATAGGTGTGAATGAGATTATAAACCATGGTAGGTGAGCCTCTATTAGAGAAAGGGGGGGACTTAGACATAGGAGACATAGGAGGTGTATGGGGAGCTGGACATAGGAGACATAGGAGGTGTATGGGGAGCTGGAACAAGGGTTCCCCAACCACCCCAAGGGATTCTGGGTTCCACAGGACTGTCACAGTAGGGATAATATATCCCTCAATAGTAATAATTCCCACCCCCAATCAGAGATTAATTCCACCCAACTAATTGCACAACAGGTTATAGCAGCGGGAGGCAACCGTTGAGAGGCGGGGATCAACCTGAACAACATGAAAGAGATCAAAGATCACCGGGGTTCGGCAGAGGTTGGTGTTATAGTGCAGCAGATGGTGTCAGTATTTTTTTTTATTTCATTTTTTTACATTTTTTTTTTAACAGCCCTGTTGGGGGGGGGGGGGCTTTGGTGAGATATCAGGAGTCTAAACAGACCCCCGATGTCTCACTTTTGAGACAGAGGAAGGAGATTCAGGACGCAGTTCTCAGTCTTCATCTCTGCAGCCTCAGCGGCACAAAATGAATGAACAGGAAGAGCTCTATACAGAGGCTTCCCATTTGTTCACAAACCAAAGCATAGTACACACAGTTTACTATACTTCAGTTATAAATTAACATAGTGATCGGTACTGATCACTCACTGTGTTCATTTAGACAAGGAAGGGGTTGGTAAAGTACATTTTTACCAGCCCCTTCCTCTGCTCTTTATATTGAAATGATCCCCCACAACAGCCAACGGGAGTAGAGTGAGAGCCAGCAGCAAGTCAGAGCATTCAGTGCAGTTGTTTTATCACAGAGGGCGCTAGAGGCCAAGTTCCCCTTGGAGCCCTTCCTCCTCAGCTATGTACTAACCGGTGACTGGACCAGGTTTGCATAGTGATTGGGTGGTGAGGGTCCTGGGTCATGGACGCACGCTTATTGTAGTCTCACTGGTCTGGTTGGTTGGTGGCCGGCCCTTCGCTTACGAGGAGGGGTGGAATTTTATGCCACAAGTGGAGGGAGGGCTCTGGAGCAAATTCAAATAAATCTCACATAGGAGGCAAGTCAGGCTCTGGATGAAAAGAGAAGTGACATCAGCACTTCATGAATATAGGGAAGGACTTCATGAATATAGGGAAGGACTTCATCAATATAGGGACGGACTTCATCAATATAGGGAAGGACTTCATCAATATAGGGACGGACTTCATCAATATAGGGAAGGACTTCATCAATATAGGGAAGGACTTCATCAATATAGGGAAGGACTTCATCAATATAGGGACGGACTTCATCAATATAGGGACGGACTTCATCAATATAGGGAAGGACTTCATCAATATAGGGACGGACTTCATCAATATAGGGAAGGACTTCATCAATATAGGGACGGACTTCATCAATATAGGGAAGGACTTCATCAATGTAGGGAAGGACGGGCGATTTTAGGTTGTAGCTTTCTAAGCATTTCCCACCAATGGCAGACATGGTGAAGGCACCAATTGTACTCTGTCTTCCAGGGAGGAGCTGCCTACAATCTACAAGTGTCCTTACCAGGGCTGCACTGCCGTCTACAGAGGTGCCGATGGGATGAAGGTAGGTAGGAGCACAATGGGTGATCCTGAATGTCATTCCTGGAACACAAAGTCACTTCTGGGCTTTGTCTTACAGAAGCATATTAAGGAACATCACGAGGAGGTACGAGAGCGACCTTGTCCACATCCCGGCTGCAACAAAGTGTTCATGATAGACCGCTACCTGCAGAGACACGTCAAGCTCATCCACACAGGTGACTGCACTTCTACTGAACATACCATTCAGCTCCAATTTGTAAATGCTAAACACCGATCGTAATGGGCATGCTGATTGAGACTTTAAGGAGGCTGCTAGTAGGCTTTTACCAACTTCAAGAAATCCTGAAACCTGCTAGCAGCCTCCTTAACCACTTCCCACCCGCCCAACATCCTATGACATCACAGACCTTGAGCAGTAATATCTGAATGGTGGGTGCAGTTACAGACATCATTCAAATATCTTTTAGAGCTGGCGAATTCCTGTACCATAAGAACAATCATACGATCGTTTTTACATGCAGCCCTCCGGTGCTTCTACCAGGCCTCCCTTGTGATCGGCAAGATCGGGCCAGATGGTCCCCGAAGTCTCTGATCGTTCGGATGTTATGACGACACGCCCAGCCTCTGCATTTGGAGAAATACCGCCACCTCGCCTGGGAAGCCGAGATCATTTTTTTTTCTCTCTCCTAGAGGAGAGATGTGGGGACTTATAGACCCCCCCCAGATCTCGCTGTAAAGAGGATATGTACAAGGGAGGAGCCTGTGATACTTATGTACATGGGAGGAGTCTGTGATACTTATGTACAAGGGAGGAGCCTGTGATACTTATGTACATGGGAGGAGTCTGTGATACTTATGTACATGGGAGGAGTCTGTGATACTTATGTACATGGGGGGAGTCTGTGATACTTATGTACAAGGGAGGAGCCTGTGATACTTATGTACATGGGAGGAGTCTGTGATACTTATGTACATGGGAGGAGTCTGTGATACTTATGTACATGGGAGGAGTCTGTGATACTTATGTACATGGGGGGAGTCTGTGATACTTATGTAAATGGGAGGAGCCTGTGATACTTATGTACATGGGAGGAGCCTGTGATACTTATGTACATGGGGGGAGTCTGTGATACTTATGTAAATGGGAGGAGCCTGTGATACTTATGTACATGGGAGGAGCCTGTGATACTTATGTACATGGGAGGAGTCTGTGATATTTATGCACAAGGGAGGAGCCTGTGATACTTCTGTACATGGGAGGAGCCTGTGATACTTCTGTACATGGGAGGAGCCTGTGATACTTTATGTATATGGGAGGGAGCCGGTGATACTTATGTACATGGGAGGAGCCTGTGATACTTATGTACATGGGAGGAGCCTGTGATACTTATGTACATGGGAGGAGTCTATGATACTTATGTACATGGGAGGAGCCTGTGATACTTATGTACATGGGAGGAGTCTGTGATATTTATGTACATGGGAGGAGCCTGTGATACTTATGTACATGGGAGGAGTCTGTGATACTTATGTACATGGGAGGAGCCTGTGATACTTATGTACATGGGAGGAGTCTGTGATAATTTATGTACATGGGAGGAGCCTGTGATACTTATGTACATGGGAGGAGTCTGTGATATTTATGTACATGGGAGGAGCCTGTGATACTTATGTACATGGGAGGAGCCTGTGATACTTATGTACATGGGAGGAGCCTGTGATACTTATGTACATGGGAGGAGCCTGTGATACTTATGTACATGGGAGGAGCCTGTGATACTTATGTACATGGGAGGAGCCTGTGATACTTATGTACATGGGAGACTTATATACATGGGAGAAGTCTGTGATACTTATGTACATGGGAGGAGTCTGCGATACTTATGTACATGGGAGGAGCCTGTGATACTTATGTACATGGGAGGAGCCTGTGATACTTATGTACATGGGAGGAGCCTGTGATACTTATGTACATGGGAGGAGCCTGTGATACTTATGTACATGGGAGGAGTCTGTGATACTTATGTACATGGGAGGAATCTGTGATACTTATGTACATGGGAGGAGCCTGTGATACTTATGTACATGGGAGGAGCCTGTGATACTTATGTACATGGGAGGAGCCTGTGATACTTATGTACATGGGATTTTTTATTTATTTTTAATAAATTTGTAAAGATTTCAATCAAACTTCTTTCACGTTGTCATTATGGGGGATTGTTTGTAGAATTACTTACTGTGGGGGGGCACTCGTCAGGAGGGAGGGGCCAGGAGCAGCAACGAGAGACCCGTTGCTTTGGATCATAGCAAAATCTGAATGATCCAATGCTTTTTATTTTCAAAACATTAATGGTTTGTTTCCAACTGTGAAACCGAAAGTGATTTAATGCTCATTGCTTCCAGTTTTCAGACCATAGAGATGATCAGGGCCATTCTGAGGTGGGGCGTCCCCCTCCCGCCGCCTGTAAAAGCAGTCTAGCAGCTAATTAGCCACTTGGGTTGATTTTACAAGGAAGCTGACTGCTGGCTGAAAACAGCAATACAAGGATGATGCCTGAAGCTGCATATCATCCCCGTATAACCACTCAGTCAGGACGTTGCTGGTTGTCAAGTGGTTAAAAGCATAAACAAAGCTTGCTGTCCACACCGCTCTTATGCAAGCTGAAGCCGGGTGACACAGGCCTTAGTGGGTTGTTTGATGGTCTTCAGCCTGCAGTACCTTATCTGTACTCTGCCATTGCCTTGTTTCCCCAAGAAGAAGCCCAGTATAAATTCCAGGTTTGGTGCTTACACAGGGATAAGGACCAGTGACGCCTGTAATGCATGGCACAGGGGTGCCGCCCCCCTTATTTATGAATTCCGCCCCCTAATCTACATGGAAAATGCCGACCCATGGATTCCAATGGGTTTTTTTTGGAAGCACATGATCAGAGCCTGAGGCTCTAATTGGCTTTGAAAAAGGGTGGGCTTGGGGCACAGAGCACTGCAGAACTATTGTCTTCCTCATTCACTCAGCCAATCAGGAAGCCCTGATTGGCCGGGGAGAGTCTTGGGGGGGGGGGTTTTAGTGTACAAATATTGAGCACCAGCCGCCACTGCTCAGCAGGACCCTCCCACAGACCCCATATGACAGCCCTCTCTAGTGTGGTAATTGGCCTCCTTGCACCTTGTACTGCATTATGAGAGGAAGGGAAGAAAGACACAATGTTTCCATACCGGGATGTTCCAGATATTTAAAGCTGATGTTTACTGAAATAGAAAGAAAAAACATCACCAGGAATGGTCCCGACTATGACAGGAAAGTGTTCCATGTGCTGGTGGCTGCTGTGTTTGGTAGAGATATCAAGTCCTTTACCCCAAGATACCCCCCACAGTGATCTTCTGGTGCTTCAGGAGGTGGATATGAGAGGCTGGACCTGAGACCGGCACTCAAGTGATGACTGTACTTTCACTTAGAAGCCGTATTATCAGTTCCCAGGATGAAAAACGTTCTATGAATGGAGGACGGGTGAGGAGCGAAAGGTCTTCTGCCTCCAATCATAGAATACTTTTCATTGTCGGAACCGATAGTCTGACGTCTTCTTTGAAACACTTCCTGTCCTCGGCTGACAATGCTGGTTTTCCATAGATAGAGTGCAGTGAGTGAGCATTGTATCCCAGGACAGGAAGTGTGCTACTGGCGGGATCACCGGGTGATAAAAAAACAAAAATGAGAAAGAAAACTATGCAGCCACCACACCTGAGGACTGGAAAGCTATAATATGTTATATTTGTGTTCTTAGACTGTAAAGTATAGGAAATCTTATTGTCTGCTGTCTGACACCTGTGATCTGATCCCCAGAGGAGAGGAATTACATCTGTGACCAGTGTGGACAGGCCTTCAAACAACGAAAACACTTATCTGTGCATCAGATGAGACACTCAGGAGCTAAACCCTTACAGTAAGTACAACTTCAATACTGATGGTACTTACCGGCCTTACAGCCAGAAACCAATGTATTATTATTAGATAAAGGGGCTTTGTGGAGTACATACGTATTGGAAGTGACATCTGGTGGATCACAAGGACCCTAAAAATGTGAGTGTTCTACAGCAGTGGTTCTCAACCCCGTCCTCAAGTACCCCCAACAGGCCATGTTTGCAGGTTTTCCTTCATCTTGTACGGGTACTTTAAATTGTAGTCAATGGTTTTGGTATTTTGGACAGCTATTTTATCTAAAGAGAAATTCCCAAAACATGGCCTGTTGGGGGTACTTGAGGTTGAGAACCACTGGAATGCAGCAATAAGTAAGGCAGAAGAGCCTGTTTTCAATCAGATGGACTACATGGCAGGCAGATTAGCTCCTGGACCCGGGGGAGTAGTCCCTACACCTGGAAGTGTCCCAGGACCTGTGTTGCAGGCGGGGGATGCCAGATGTGGACCTTCTGTCCTCCAGGTTCAAGTTATAATTGGATGGATTTGTATCAAAGTACAGGGAACCTCTAGCACAGGGGTTTCTAAACTTTCCAAACCAAGGACCAGTTTAATCTGCTTCAGACTTTAGGGGGGCTGGACTGTGGCCAGTGGGAAAAGAAAATGTCCTGGCGTTTGTGGGAGTAAATAATGCCCCATCTTTGTTATTAGGGGAAATATTAGTGACCAGCCATTGGTATCAATGGAAGGAGTTGTGCCCCACTGTTGGTGTCATTGCAGGAATTATTGCCCCATTTGTTGGTGTCAGTGGGAGGAATAGTGCCCCGAGGCCCAAATAAAGGTATGCAAAGGGCTGCAGTTTGGAGACCACTGCTCTAGGGGAAGCTCTGGTGGTTCTATAAGACGGTACACCCTGATCTATTCCTTTCCTCCCCTGAAACGTCTTACATGCCTTCGCAGGATCCAGGAGGGCATTCTGGTGATCCTCATTTCTCTGGACTGGCCCAGACAGATGTGGTAAAGCTAACCTGGCAAGACCCTCTGACTTCTGGCAGACCCTCTGTGGGCACTGCCAGATTATTGGGATCTTCTGTCTCAAGGACTAGTGCAGAAATTCAGAATGGAGTCCACCCAGTTGGTGGTTGCTTCACTTCAACAATGGGACTTCCCAGTATCGGTGGATATCAAGGCTGCCTACCCGCACATTCCTACCTTTTTTTGCCCATTCTCCATTCACATAATGGTGGCAGCATAACCCAATTGTTATGGAGATGAGGAAATCCCGCGTCCTTTGATGTACTCCAAGAACAGGATTTTTACAGGTAAACCAAAAGTCCAAATTTTTTAGGTCACATAAATACAAAATATTGTATTTTAATATTTTGTATTTTTTCTTTAAAGGATAAGTTTCTTTTGAAAAAAAAAAAAAAAAGGGTATTTTTCTTTTTTTTCCTAAGGCGTCTGCAGAGGATTGCACCCGTGATCAGCACTTTTTGGGTGCAATCTCAAGCTTCTGCAGACTCTCATGACAGCTGGCTATGTCTGTACATCATAGGGGCAGGCAGTTACCTGAGAGCAGGAAGATCAATAGACTACAAGGACGCTCACCAGCGCCCCTCGCAGTTCATTGAAGCCATTGTATACCCACACTGAAAAAAACAAAACTGTAAGGCTAAGGCATAATGAGCTAGTATGCACCGCATACTAGCTCATTATGAAATACTCACCTTAGAACAAGGCCTCGGCATCTGATCCTGGTCCACACCAGCCGACATTTTCCCTCTGCATTTCCTCCGGGTTCGCAGCTCTGTAAGTGTCCGGAGCTGCGATGACGTCACACACGCGCGCGGAGTCTTCTTCCGGCAAGGTCCGGCAGCGTCTGCTGGGCCTTCGCAGCGAATGCGCCGCTGACGTCAGCGGCTGCATGCAAAGTGAATATCTCCTAAACCTAGATATTCATTTTACCTACAGGTAAGCCTATAATAAAAATAACAAAAAAGTGTAAAAAAAAAAAACACTTTAAGAACTACAAGCCATCAGCCACAATGGCTGGCAGTACTTGTAGGCATTCATTCACAGGAAACTGAATGAATGATGTGGCCGTAGCCCCGCATGGCCACACTGGTTTCAAATTGTGACAGCGGGTGCGGGGAGAGGATTCCCTGCCCCCTGCCAAACATGTTCTAAAAGGTGAACCTGGCCTTTAAAGAGAGTCTGCAGGAGCCCGACTTTACACCTGAGATCTGCTGATTACGAGTGCAATGCTCTGCAGGCTCCCTAGAAAGAAATAATAATAAATGCACATTTTATTTTTTTTTTACTTGCAAAGAAATGTGCATTTATTTTTTCAAAAGGTGAACCTATCCTTTAAAGCAGCGGATAAAGCGTTAGAATTCTTTCAACATGTTTTTCAGGGAGTCCCTGTCTCCTATTAAAAATAGACTTGGTTACAGAGTTCAGTAGCTGAAGCTGGAATTTCACACAAAGGTGATTAAAGTATAACTAAAGGCAAAACTTCTTTTTTTTTTTTTTAGTTTTGGGTAGAATGGAAAGAGATTATTACTAAAAAAAAGAGCTCAGTGCTGTGTATGGCTGGAAGCGATCTGCCACATTCCTCGGGGCCTTTTCCTCTGTTCTGCAATGGAAAGGGATTAGAACTGTCAGTTTTTTTGTTGTTGTAGTCTGCGCACCCCGTTGGGGAGATTCCTCCTTTTCTATTTGCCCTGTTTAATATTATTGTTGAAAGTAAAAGAAAAACCCAAATTTAGGGTTTGTCTTCGGAAAAGTAATAAATAAAAAAAGGAGAAATCTTCCAATGGGGACATTAGTTCTGGTGACCAGGGGGGGTCCCTTAATTTGCAGAGATTTCCTCTCACTTCCTGTTTGGATATGAGACAGGAAGTGAAGGAAAATCTCTGCAATGGAACACAGATGGCAAAAAAATAAAAATAAAAAAATGAACAGGGGTTATAACCCTCCCTTACTGTATCCAAAATGGAAAAAAAAAAAGTTTTGCCCATAGTTCTATAAGTCAGATCGCTGATTCCTGCGCCTCCCTGGGAGACGATAACGACTGCAGTCCTGCCACACTATAAATGACACCAAAGTAGTGAAGGAACCGTTTCAAAAATTGCCCCCTTCTGAGTCTCATTGATGGGAATGGGCATCATTGTAAACAATGAGATTTCCCTTGTCATGCGATTCTGTGTGACTTGAGCCTCATCAGAAGTTGCACAGAAGTGTAAACCAGACCTAACTCATAATGATTTGTAAACTCGTGTATTAAAAAAAAAAAAAAAAAAAAAATTTAAAACCGAATTTTAGCAAACACAATGTCATTTCTATCTCCTCCTCCCCAGCACTGAATGTTGGTCATGCGTTGTTGTCTCTCAGCCAGCGCAGCTTTTTTTTTTTTTGCATCTTCTGAGTGGTCATGTGACGGCGTTATCTGTAACCCATTCCTCTCCCCCTCCCCCCATCAGATGTGAAGTGTGCGGCTTCCAGTGCAGACAGCGCGCGTCACTCAAGTACCACATGACCAAGCACAAGGCCGAGGCTGACTTGGAGTTCGCGTGTGACCAATGCGGGAAACGTTTTGAGAAGGCGCACAATCTCAACGTGCACATGTCTATGGTCCACCCGCTCACCCAGAGCCCGGCCAAGCCCCCCGAAACCGAACCCGATACCCCCTCAGGGACGATGGAAGCTGTGAAACCAGAACTGGCCCGACAACTGCCCAGCTGAGGACTGGACAGGAAAAAAATGCAAGACTTTAACTCTTTTATACGATTTTTAATTGTTTTTCTGTACAGAGCACAACGCAAATCCTTGGATTTCACACAGTGAACATAAAACAGTCTTTTATTTTTTGGGTGGCACTCCGGGCGTCCCCTCCCCCGAAGTGATCAGTGCTTCCTCCTCCATGAACTGGAAAGCAGACGCTGCAGCGCAGTGTTTCCTCCTCTCCGGGTTTACATTATTGTTCTAACATAAAACTAGATAGATAGGTGGATAATTTATGATAACTGATGTGAAAGCCTTTGAATAAATTATTTACACAGTAAACAGTTCCAGCTGCTCTTTGCAATGACTCCGGCCATCGATCGCTTTCTATACTTCCTGCACCAACCACATATCTCCCGCCTGTGTGGTCATTAGAGGCGGACTCAGAATAGATCGGGGGGCTCATCGTACATACAGTCCTCCTCCTCCTCCACGCTCTGCATAACGTTCCTGAGCAAGCCAGCCAACTCCGGGTCCTTCTCTTCCCAGGAGATCACAATCTGCAGAGAACAACAAGATTACTCCATACATTTATCTGAAGGGGAATCTGACAAAAAAAAAAAATTGTTCAAACTCTTCTCTGGGCAAAATTCTTCTCCCCCTTCCCCCACATACGTTAGAAAAAGTCCTGCAAGCAGCATCTTTGGTGCGGTGCGGGAGCGCTGTATACAGCGCCGCACCACGGGTGTTTTTAACCCCTTCGGCCGCTAGCGGGGTTTAAAAATTGCCCTGCTAGCGGTCGGAAAGTGCAGTTTAAACAGCGGTAAAGCTCCACTGAAACGAGCAGCGCTTTACCGCTAACGCACGGGCGGCCCAGTGTGAAAGAGGTCTTGGCTTCCTGCACGCGGGACGTTTTTACAGCGGCTTCTAAAGGGGCATCAGGTGTTGTTTATTTATTTCCTGCCTCTAAACGCCCCTCCATGTTAGTCTATGTGTCCACAGGCGTTGCGGGCCGCACCGGGTGACACCCGCCAGAGGGGTGACACCTGTGGGCAGCGGCACCGCTCGCTAACATCGTACGCCGTACAGTCCTCACCCCTAGCGCCTCCCCCTCCTCTCTGTTTGCGGAGGGGGAGAAGGAGGAGTCTAAGGGGCTCATGCTGCTGTGCCTATCCCGCACCGTTCTGAGGTTTGTAAAGTTTTTATCCAAATAGACATGTGGGGAACACTATGGGAGGGGGTCTGCACTGATGGAGGGACGGTGGTCTGCACTGATGGAGGGACGGTGGTCTGCACTGAGGGGGGTCTGCATTGTGGGGGGGTCTGCACTGATGGAGGGACGGTGGTCTGCATTGATGGGGTGGGGTCTGCACTGAGGGGGGTCTGCATTGTGGGGGGGCCTGCACTGATGGAGGGTGGATCTGTACTGATGAAGGGGGGGGGGGGCTGTAATGGGGTCTATACTGATAGAGGGGGTCTGCACTAAGGGGGGTCTATACTGATAGATAGGGGTCTGCACTGATAGATGGGGGTCTATGCTAATAGAGGGGGGCTATACTGATAGATGGGGGGTCTGTACTTAGTGAGGAGGATCTATACTGAGAGGGGGGGGGCTATAGTTGGTGGAGGGGGGGGTGACACCAATTTTTTCTGCACCGGATGAGACCAACCCTAGTGACGCCACTGTATGTGTCCGTGCATTCTCAGGCTTTTAGCAGCATTTATTGGCAGGAAAAAAGCCCACTGCCAGTGCATCCGGGAGCAGCAGAGTTCGGGGAGAAATAAAAAGGTACTTAAGCATTAATTAATTCCAATCGCCTGAATAAATAATTCATTTCATTGGCCAGAATAAATAAACACCTACAAGCTTGACACCTGTAAATGCTTTAGACACTTTTACAAGCAGCAGGCATTTTTTTTTTCTGCAAAAATGCTGCTGGCTTCAAAATAGAAATGTCCTGTGTGGATGAGGCCTAAGGCAGAGCCAGAAACATTACAGAAACAATGCGGATACTACAGATCACTAAACATGATGAGGACTGGCAAACCTGGGGCAGGCGACTCCTGAACACAGCACTTGTGTGTTGGCCCTTCACAATGCAGCTGAGAAGAAACTGGCGCCCCCTGCTGAAGACAGCCTGCGGATCGTTCTAAAAAGGAGCACAAAAAATAAAATTCCCTTTTTTAACACATCAACCAGAAGTCCCACCTTCTATATTACTGTCCACAAATCTGTAATACAGACCTGCAGGGGATGGAGAAGAGCGCTGCCATCCAGGAAGAGCTGGAAGAGCTGTGTGTACATCTCCAGGGAAATGGGGAGAAAGTCCTGCTGACGGAGCGCATTCTCCACCGGAAGAGACACCCCAACACTGCAGAAACAAAACGCAGATCATTGCAACCCTAAAAAGTGGAATTATTACATTACCTTTTGTCTTATTGTTGCTTTGCTCTGCGCTTTGGGTGCCCACAGACATTGGGGGGGGGATCAGGGGGGACATGCGGGATTCAAACACCCTAAGGCTCCTTTCACACCGAGGTGCTTCTAAAACTGCCAGTAAAACACCAAGCTCTTTTGTAGAGCTTTTCATTCATTTCAATGGAGATGGGCGTTTTTTCACCGCCCTGCCAGCGCACAGCCCCAATGTGAAAGCATTCATTGATTTTATTTGAAATAGATTTTCGCGAGCTTTTCAGGCGCTTTTTTTAGCGTGAAAGGGGTCTAAAGGTACAAATTTCTACAACAATCAAGTTTAACCATCACTGTTATGAAGGGGGAAGATGAGTGAGGCTGAGATCCCTCAATACAGGAGAATATAATAATGATAGAAAACATTTCACAAACACATCTGATCTATTCTTCCAACCACCAGATGTAATGTAAGTACAGCGGATGGACCGGGTGTCTCCTCATCTCTACAGAGGGGGAAATAACAATCGGCTCCCCTGCAGATTGTGTAAGTTTTGCCCACTTACATAGAAATGAAGGGTCTATAATTTTTATCATAGGTGTATTTTATATGATAGAGACAGAATATCAACCAAAAATCCAGAAAAATCACACAATACAAATGTTATAAATGGAGTAAAATAAGTATTTGATCCTCTACCAACCAACAATAATTCTCCCCCCCACAGACTGGCTACAGTAGGTGCTCATGTGGTATATATATGGAGTATATAGAGAGTGTATATATATGGGGAGTATATAGAGTGTATATAGTATATATGGGGGGTATATATGGAGTATACACAGACACTACAGTAGGTGCTCATGTGGTATATATATGGAGTATATAGAGAGTGTATATAGTATATATATGGGGAGTATATAGAGAGTGTATATAGTATATATGGGGGGTATATATGGAGTATACACAGACACTACAGTAGGTGCTCATGTGGTATATATATGGAGTATATATGGGGGGTATATATGGAGTATATAGAGAGTGTATATAGTATATATGGAGTATATAGAGAGTGTATATAGTATATATGGAGTATATAGAGAGTGTATATAGTATATATGGGGGGTATATATGGAGTATACACAGACACTACAGTAGGTGCTCATGTGGTACACAGATTAGTCCTGTCAATGTAAGAAGGTTCTCCTAACGACAACTCGTTATGTGTATAAAAGACACCTGTCCACAGAATCTCTTTCTTCCATCCAATCCTCACCATCATGGGGAAGACCAAAGATCTGTCAGAGGACGTCAGGGAGAAGATTGTAGACCTGCACAAGGCTGGAATGGGCTACAAGACCATCAGCAAGAAGCTTGGTGAAAAGGAGACAACTGTTGGAGCGATTATTCGGAAATGAAAGAAATATAAAATAACCATCAATCGTCCTCAGTCTGGAGCTCCATGGAAGATTTCTCCTCATGGGGTGAGGATGGTCATGAGAAAAGAAAGGGATCCGCCCAGAACTACACGGGAGGAGCTTGTGAAGGATCTCAAGGCAGTTGGGACCACAGTCACCAAACAAACCATTGGTAACACAATACACCACCATGGATTGAAATCCTGCAGCCCCCGCAAGGTCCTCTCCTCAGGAAGACACATGTAGAGGAACGTCTGAAGTCTTCCAATCAACATCTAAATGATTCAGAGAAGGATTGGGAGAAAGTTCTGTGGTCAGATGAGACCAAAATTCAGATCTTTAGTATTAATTCTACTTGTCATGTTTGGAGGAAGAAAAATGGTGACTATGACCCTAAGAACACCATCCCTACAGTCACACACCATCCCTACAGTCACACATCATCCCTACAGTCACACATCATCCCTACAGTCACACCATCCCTACAGTCACACACGGAGGTAGAAACATGATGTATTTGGGGCTGTGTCTCTGATAAAGGTTCAGGCCGACTTTGCCGCATTGAGGGGCCAATGGACGGGACCATGTATTGTAAGATCTTGGATGAGAACCTTCTTCCCTCATCCAGAACGTTGAAGTTGGGTCTTCCAGCATGACAATGACCCAAAATATACCACCAAGGCAACAAAAGAGTGACTCAAGAAGAAGCACATGAAGGTCATGGAGTGGCCTATCCAGTCTCCAGACCTTAATCCTATAGAACATTTATGGAGGGATCTGAAACTTCTAGTTGCCAAGCGACAGCCAAGAAACCTTCAGGATTTAGAGAAGATCTGTAAAGAAGACAAAATCCCTCCTGAGATGTGTGGAAACTGATCACCACCTACAAGAAACGTCTGACCTCTGTGATCACCAACAAGGGTTTCTCCACCAACTACTAAGGGGGTCAAATACTTATTTTACTCACTGAACTGCAACTCCATTTATAACATTTGTATTGTGTGATTTTTCTGGATTTTTGGTTGATATTCTGTCTCTATCATATAAAATACACCTATGATAAAAATTATAGACCATTTCTTTGTAAGTGGGCAAAACTTACACAATCTGCAGGGGAGACGATCATTATCACCCCCCCCCCCCCCCCCCCCCCCCGCTGTATGGGTAGTTTTAGCTTTCCAGTTTGTCATAATGAACTTTGGATTGTGAATTTAGTTTTTTAAGAATAGGAGAGGAAAAAGAAGCACCCAAGTGCCACATTACCAACCAACTGACTGTTAGACCCCCTTCCCACTGGGGTGGTGCGGGCATTAGCGGTAAAGCGCTGCTAGTTTTAGCGACGCTTTACCGCTGCTATAGAGCTGCTTTTCGGCAGCGGGGTGCTTTTAACCCCCGCTAGCGGCAGAAGAAAGAGTTAATAGCGGCCGTGTTGCGCTGCCCATTCATTTTAATGGGCAGGGGTGGTTTGGGGGCGATGTATATACCGCTCCCGCACTGCCCCAAAGATGCTTTTTGCAGGATTTTTTTTTTCCCCTCCTGCAAGCACACCGCTCCAGTGTGAAAGCACTGGGTTGAGAGGCGCTTTTCAGGCGCGGTTTTTAATGCTAAAACGCCTGAAAAGCGCCCCAGTGTGAAAGGGGTCTTAACGACGTGGCCTGTTGGTGGGTTCACTTATCAAGCTGGAAGACAAATAATGGTGACCCACATTAGTGGAAGAAGACTGGAGGGGCACATGGGAAGCTGTTGGCATCTTGTTTATGTCTAAAATAATATACCCACCTGATACGTGTATCAAAAAATTAAAAACACAAGGAACCTTCCAGAAAACGAATATGGAAGCTGCCATTCCTGACCTGTGATGATTTAAGGTGCTGCACAGCCGTCGTTCTCCCCTCCTTAAAGTAATTGTAAAGGTTTGAGTTTTTTTTAAAATTAAAATAACAAACATTTAATACTTACCTGCTCTGTAATGGTTTTGCACAAAGCAGCCCCTGATCCTCCTCTTCTGGGGGACCCCGCTGGCGCTCCTGGCCCCTCCTCTTCATCAGGTGTCGCTTTCCATGTGGGCAAAGCTCCCGAGTCCCACTGATGCATCCATTGACACAGACAGCGGGGCTCGCCCCCCCCCCCACGTTACTGGATTTGAGTGGCAGCTCCTGCTGCTATCATTCCGTCCAATGAGGAGAGAGACAGCCGCTGGGCTCGTGCCCATCGCTGGATCGGATTGGGCACAGGTAAGAAAAAGGGGGGGGGGGGGGTCTAGCAAAGAAGGTTTTTCACCTAATACATTAAGGTGAGAAACCTTGAGACTTTACAACCACTTTAACCACTTACTGAGCTGCTGACACAAAACAGGCAAAGAGCAGATAAGTGTCACCACACCGGATCTTCATCGCTGTTCCAGGTCAGCAGTGACACAAGAATGATCGCTATGGATATGCGATTTTATAAACCGGTCAGCAGTGGCACCTCTCATAAAACCATCCCACCAGATCGTTTTTTATTAAAAAAAAAAGGAAAGATCCTCCGGCGGTACCTGAAGAACGCCATGGGGAGCAACTTCAGAAACTCTTCAGAGACGGACTGATGGAGGAGACACTTATCTGCAAGACAGGAATTCCACAATCACTTCTAGATGAATGCAGAGCGACTGCCCAGCAGGAATTGTCTATCATAAGTCTGGAGGTAATACTTTATAAAAATCTGCACTATACATCTTTATTAAAACATATATTTAAAAAAAAAATCAAAACAACATCTATACTATGTAATAATACATGTGATACTTTTATACTATTCATTCTTTGCACAGGGTCAGCGGTAATCCAAAGGCCAGCAGTGACCTCCAAGTATCTCCCCTTCCATTGGTATTAGGGTGCCCCTTGATGGCGGGTGTCCTGGGTACAGACACAGGAATCCACACTGGCAGCATCATTAGAGGCGATCGATCACCTGCTGCTTGAGATTATATATATATAAATTTATTTATTTATATTTATTCTTTGCCTTGGCTCATTGATGGAATGTCCTACATTTTCCTAATCTTGGTTGCTGTATCTATTCTATGTAATACAAAAAACATAAAGTACAATGTTCATACCGCGTGTTTACTCACATTTTTCCGATTTTAGCTGGAAAGTTGTAAGCCAGCTCCCTCCCCTCTCCTCCAGGCACTGGATGGTTTGTATACAGCACTCTAGCGCCATCGTGTGTTCAGCTCCTCCCTATTCAACAATAAAACAACTTTCAGTAACGTCTTGCAGCGTTTTAACCACTTCAATACCGGCACTCCCCACCCCCCCCCCTTCCTGCCCAGGACAATTTTTAGCTTTCAGCGCTGTCGCACTTTAAATGACAATTACGCGGTCATACAACACTGTACCCAAACTACATTTTTATCATTTTCTTCCCACAAATAGAGCTTTCTTTTGCTGGTATTTGATCACCTCTGCGGTTTTTAATTTTTGTGAAATAAACGAAAAAAGACAGACAATTTTGAAAAAACAAACAAACTGATGGGCACTGATAGGCAGCACTGATGAGGAGCTACTGACAGGCATTACTGATCGGCACTGACCGGCGTTTATAGAGCGGGACAGGCTGGCAGGTGATGGGCACTGATTGGCAGCTGACAATGTTATGATGATTATTAGCACAGACACACCCCCCCGACAGTGAGAGCCGCTGATAGGCTCTCCCTGTCAGTGTGAACCAAGGAAAGCCGTTTATCGGCACTTCCTGGTTCACACGATGATCAGCTGTGATTGGTCACAGCTGATCACGTGGTAAGAAGCCTCTATCTCTAGCCTTGCGTGGTAAGAAGCCTCTAGCGTTGCGGTGTGTCAAAGTGACACACGGCACCTTAGATCACAGCGCTGCGTGCCCCCCGCTCTGTTATCCTGATCACGTCATACGATGATGTCCAGTCAGAATAACACAACCACTTTGCCGCCGTCATTTTGCTATACGGCAGGCGGGAAGTGGTTAAAGATGACTTCCAGGTATGGATATTTTTACATAGTTACATTGTTTCAGGTTGGATGTAACTATGTATATTGCTATACCTGGCTAATGGCCCTGGAAGCTGGAAATCACAGAAGTAGGAACCGCCGCTCCGGTGTCTGACCTGATGCATTCTGAACACAGGAAAATGGCCGCTCAGCACAGGCCGCTATTTAGAGAACGTCTTGCATTTTCTAAGTGAATGCAAAAGTGTTTTCTAATTGGATGAGGCAGAGAATGGGGTTCAGAATGTTGCAGACCAGATGCTCAGCTCGGGACCCCGAAGCAAGTGGAGATCACTGGAGTAGTGGTGTAGTAGAGGTGTCTACTGCAGTGATTTCCAGCTTCCAAGTACATCAGCAAGGGGTGGTATATACAGTGGATATAAAAAGTCCACACACCCCTCATGTTAAAATGTCCGGTTTCTGTGATGTAAAAAAAGAGACAAAAAGATAAATCATTTCGGAACTTTTTCCACTTTAATGTGACCAATAAACTGTACAACTCAGTGGAGTGGAGGGACGTATTTACCTTCAACGTTAGAGGGATAAGATCCATGATGGATAAAAACAGGAAGCAATCCAACAGCTGCAATACAAATGGGTAGACGTGAAACAATTTCCGTATAATAAAGAAAAAAAGAGAAGAGCGCCCCCTGCTTTCTATCAACCATTGGAGACATCCTGCTTCCGTGTCTGCATAGCGGAGTGGACACGGACTTGTCATCCGCCAGTGGACAGGTCAGCGGTGATCAGCGGACAGGTGCACCCACCCCCCGCGGAGCAGGCAGATCTGCTGGATGAAGTCGGCCCCGTCTGAAAGGAACGGAACCTTTAATATCACTTTACAATTTGTAAGATGTTTTGCAGTAAAACTAAAACAGAATTTTGTTGGAGAAGAGACCTACTATGAAGTTTATATTCTCAATGTGTAAATGTAATACTTTCCTCCCTACGCTGCGTTAGCTGTTGAGGTATTTGTAAATCATGATAATATCTCCCCTCAAGTGTCTCTTCTCCAGGGAGAATACATTCAGGCTGCATTCACACCTGTGCGTTTTCAGCTCATTAAACACTCGTAAAACGCCCGAAAAAACGCTCAACAAGCAAAATCCGATTCATTTCAATGGATGTTTTGTCACCTAAGGAAAAACGCCTGAAAAACACCTTAAGCTCACAGAAGAACATGAGCTGCTTTGGGGCAGATTACAGGCGTTTTTCTGCTTTTTAGATTGGTGACCTGAACAAAATTGCGGCAAAAACACAGTAAAAATCGCGCCTTTGAAACGCTCAGGTGTGAATGCAGCCTTAGTGCTTGTAGTTGTTCCTTGTAATTGAAGTCCTCCAGTCCCCTTATTAGTGTAGCACCCTCTAGGTAGGTAGGTAGGTGCTAGAGGTAGGACTTTCGTGGACAGGTAAATTTAGGCAGGCCTAGCTGGCAGTCAGGCCTGTTTGTTTTGTTTCATTCTGGGCTGGGAGTGGCTCAGGGTAGCAGCTGGTGACTCACAGGCAGCATCACCAAGACCCTCTCTTCTTTCCAGAAGATCCCGGAAAAAGAGAGGAGGAGAGGGGAGGTGGAGCTCTCTGGGGTATTCTAAGGAGCCTTGACCAATCCCCAACTTGGATTGGCAGGGGGCAGCCCAGCTGTGGAGGAGTTGTCGGGTGGAAGACCTGGAGTGAGAGAGTGTGGAGGGGCTGTCGGGGCCTTTGAGGGAGCTCCCCAGTCTGGGGGGGGGGGTGATCTTGGGCCTGGGCTCAGGTGCAGTCAGGACCACCTTCAGGAATGCATGAAGAGGTCCTGGACCGGAGGCACAAGACAGAGCAAGGAGAGGACAGCGGGAGAGAGCACTACAGGGAGGACAATTGGTCGCAGCCAGGAGGGCTGGTGAGTGAGGCACAGTCGGGAGGCACGCCTGAGAGGACTAGGAGGATGCAGTCTCAGGTGGGTGCAGAACCAGAAGTGTGGACTGTGGTGAAAGGGGCAGTGGAGAGAAGCAGCTGCAGCCAGGTGGGGTGGCAGGGCCTGAAGATGGCTTACTGGGCTCAGTAGCTGTGTGTAGGACAGCTAGCACCAGAGACTTTCCATTTTGCTACACTATAGGGGCCCGTGGTCTCTGCCTGCAAAGGGCAATTGCCAAGGCCTGGCTGAGCCAGTGTCAGACCTAACCACATTGTGCTAGCTGTGCCTTAAGATTAGAGAGGAAGCGATGTGCTGGAGGAGAAATGGAGTGTAAATACTGCACTGTATATAATTGTCCCAAGCAAATGCTATCAGTTCTGGGCATCCCATATTTCCCATTTTCAAGTTCAATCCCCTCAATAAAACAAAAAAAAAAAAAGCATACGGACTGTTCTATGTCTCTGAGTGTCTGAGAGGTGAATGGTGGGCTGGGGAGGGTGACAGACAATCCAACATTTCAGCAGCCCCTATGGGGAGGGGTGGGGGGGGGGAGATACCACTACATTCATTTTGTTGCTCTCCTCTGGATTCTCTTCAGTTCCAGCACATACAGAATGCTCCAGATGTGGCCGTAGTAGAGTTTTTATAAAGTGGCCGGGATTTAGTTTTATCTCTGGAGTTGATCCACTTTTTTGATGCATGCTAATATTCTGCTGGCTTTGCTTGCTGCAGCTTAACATTGCTGAGTCTGTCATCTACTAGGACCCCCAGATCCTTCTCCATCCTGGAATCCCCCCCAGAGGTTCTCCCCCCAGTGAGTAGTTTGCGTTTACATTCTTAGCCCCCCAAGTGCATTACTTGACATTTCTCCACATTAAACCTCATTTGCCATGTAATTGCCCACCCCATTATTTTATTCTCTCGACCTCCTATATTGTTTATAAATAAATTAAACAGAATTGGACTCAAGACAGAACCTTGGGGTACCCCACTTACCACCCCAGACCAGTCAGATGGTGGCTCAGCCCCGCCCCCTGTTCCCTCCTCACTAGATTTGATTGACAGCAGCGGGAGCCAATGACTCTCACAGTCCAGTGAGGAGGGAGAGCGAGCGAGCGCTGCTGTTCTTGTGCACAGCGCTGGACTGAGATCAGGCTCAGGTAAGTATTTAGGGGGTGCTGCACCTAAAAAAGTTTTTACCTTAATGCAGAGAATGCATTAAGGTAAAAAAAAAAAAAAAAAAAACTTTTAGCTTTTAGAACCACTTTAAAATCTAGGGGTGCTCTGCTACAAAAAGAAACTTAATCGCTATGATTGTTGTGTACTCGATCCCTTCCTACTCTCCCCAGCTCTCTATTGGACAACAGGAATACTGATCACATTCTGTATCCAATGGGGAATTAAGGAGGGCAGATGGAAGAGGCCACACAAGGACAAGATCCTTATTACGGCACCCTCAGATTTTAAGATTAGTGGGGAACTTTATAGGAAAGCATCTGCACAATAGTCGGCTTTTGTGGAAACTGATAAACTGTAAAACAAAGGCCTGCTGTATTTTGTGTTTTTAACCCCACAATTTCAGCTGGTGACAGCTCTGGACATAAGGTGAGTACTGCAGCAAAAGTATTTTTAACCTCTTAATGGGCTATTTCTTTGTTGTGGATTTATGATATATATGTCACACAGCACTTTTTTTTCTAATAAGCTCAAAAGGACGAGCGAGCTGGAGGAAGGTGATGGTATTGGGAAGGTGGGATCCCCATTTCAGCCTCTTCAGACAAAATTCTCACCTGCAAAGACTTTGCACTCAAACTACCAAGTAAATCCGGGAGTCTCTTCTGTTGCACTTTGTTCCTTCGGATGGTGAAATGCAGGAAGGCGGCAGAGAGCCAGACGGTGTCAGTGAGGGGCAGAGCTGATCCCCGGGAGAGGAACCTGGGGACAATCAGAGGATTGAATGGAGGGATCGGGATCACAGGAAAGGTTCTGTATGTTACAGAAGAACAATAAAATGATGGTAAGCCGGACTCTCTAACCTGTCCACAGTTGCTTGCATTTCCCTCAGTCTTTCAATCTCCTGGGGCAAATCAGCTTCATACAGGCAGTTCCACTGACACCCGATGGCTGCATCCAGCTGGGGCCACCACAACTTCACAATACAAGATACAAAGTGTAAGAATCTTCTCCACCACAATACAAAATACAAAGTGTTAGAATCTTCTCCACCACAATACAAAATACAAAGTGTTAGAATCTTCTCACTCTCTAATAAATCACTGACTTCGAAGAAGTATGTCAGGTAGGTTTGCCAAAACTTCACTGGCTACATACTTGTTCAGAGTCAGTGAAGCAGAAATCAATGCACCAGCTCCCTTATTTCTGTCCTGACAGGTTCTCTTTTTCTGTGATTGACATGACAAGAATGGAAGTGACATACCGCAGCGGAGGTCATCACAATGGGGCATTGTGTATAAGCGGCAGTGAGAACCGAATTCACAGCTTCTTCAGGATCCTCACACCGAGCGCTGGAGCTCAACAACCCCTGCGGAAAATCAGAGAGAGGCCAACAAATCAGGAAATGTAAGAAGAGAGGCGGCCGCTACAGCAACATCTATATGAAGATAGAAGCCCCGGAAAGGCTGACCAGTATTTACACCATATCTGGCAAAATATGTGGATATATTGAAGGGTATGAATAATACTATAGAATATAAAGACACTTGTGTGTTACCTTGTGGTAAAAGTTTGATGAAGACCCTTTTCTGTTCCAACATGACTGTGCCCCCCCCTGTGTAAAAAGCCAGCTCCATAAAGACATGATTGTGCCCCCCCCCCCCCCCCCCCCCCCGGGTACAAAGCCAGCTCCATAAAGACATGATTGTGCCCCCCCCCCCCCAGGTACAAAGCTAGCTCCATAAAGACATGACTGTGCCCCCCCCCCCCGGTACAAAGCCAGCTCCATAAAGACATGACTGTGCCCCCCCCCCCCCGGGTACAAAGCCAGCTCCATAAAGACATGATTGTGCCCCCCCCCCCCCCCCAGGTACAAAGCCAGCTCCATAAAGACATGATTGTGCCCCCCCCCCCCCCCCAGGTACAAAGCTAGCTCCATAAAGACATGACTGTGCCCCCCCCCCCCGGGTACAAAGCCAGCTCCATAAAGACATGACTGTGCCCCCCCCCCCCCTCCGGGTACAAAGCCAGCTCCATAAAGACATGACTGTGCCCCCCCCCGGGTACAAAGCCAGCTCCATAAAGACATGACTGTGCCCCCCCCCCCCATGTACAAAGCCAGCTCTATAAAGACATGGTGTGACCAGTTTGGTGTGGAGGAACTCTAGTGTCCTGCACAGAGCCCGGACCTCATCCCTACTGATCACCTTTGGGATATAACACCAATTGTGGGCCCGGTCATCCAATATCAGTACCTGACCTCACAAATGGGCACAAATTCCCGCAGACACCCCCCAATATCTTGTGGAAAGCCGTCCCAAAAGAGTGAAGAATGTCAAAGGTTGGGGGCAACTCCATCAAGTCATGGTTTGATGTTTGATGTGGAGGAACTCAAGTGTGTCCTCAACCCCACTGAACATCTTTGGGATGAATTGAATTGCCGATTGCAAACCAGTTCTTGATATTCAACATTGTGACCCCGATGACCTCAACTAGAATGCTCCTTTGGTGAATGTGCACAAGCTCTGACCTCAACCCCACTGAACTCCATTAGGATGAATTGGAACCCCCAATGGTGAGCCGGGTCTTCTCATCCAACATCAGTTCATGACATCTCGAATGTTCCTTTGGCTAAATAAGCACAAATTCCCACCATCATACTCCTAAATCTTGTAAAAAGCCTTCTCAGAAGATTGGGGGATGTTATAGTTGCAAACGATGTTATAGGGCACTCAGTATTAATACTCAAGGATATGACCGCTAACACAGACCTTAAAAAAAAATATATATATTTAAAGTGGAACTATACTCACCTCAGCTCCAGAGCTCCCCGCCCGGCTGGCTTCTGGGTCTCCATCGCTGGCCACTGTCATTGGCTGGGTAGGGATGACATGGGCAACACTAAATCTGCACCATGTGCTGCGCATGCACGGCTCACTGTACAAGGCCAGACAGGCCGGTAAGCAGCTTTAATGCGGAAGACACAAAGCATGTCTCTTCTACATTAACAATCCTGCCTGTCTGTCAATTTTAATTCCTTATCCTAAAGTTCTGCTTTAAAGTTATGTGGTAACAAAAAAAAAGTTTTTACCCTGAAAAAGTGTGCAGTGAGGTCATAGGGCAGAGCGTATCCTCGCTGGCTGAGGTTCTTCTGCAAGAGAAAAGAAAAGACAAGGCGTACTTCAATCCAAGGCTGACCCAGAGCCGACAATTCACCAAATGAAAAGAGAATTAGAATCTCACCAAATGTTTGCTGACAAATTGAAAGAAGTCATCAGATTTGAGGGTAGTGAAGCCTCCGTCGGTGTGCGGTCTGATGAGGAGGGAAGAGGGAAGTCCCAGGATGATCCTGTACAAAGTCACCAATGTCTGACAGTCTCATTTAAAGCAGCAGTAAAGTTGTGACAAAAAAAACAAAAAAAAAACCTCTTCCTGCAAGATGTCATAATGTGCTAGTATGCATTGCATACTAGCACATTATGAGAGATTTACCTTAAGACCCCTTTAACACGGAGGCAGTTTGCATGCGTTTTAGCGCTAGAAATATCGCCTGTAAAGTGCCTGAAAACCGCCACCTATACCCCCCCAGCATGAGAGCTTGAGTGCTTTCACACTCGGGCAGTGAACTTGCGGGATGTTAGAAAAAGTCCTACAAGCAGCATCTTTGGGGCGGTTTGGGAGCGCTGTATTTAGCACTCCCAAAACGCACTGCTCATTGAAATGAATGGGCAGCGCCACAACACGGCGCTTCTTCGTTTTAGCGGCCGAAAAGCGCCGCTAAAAGGAGCGTCGCTTTAGCGCTAAAGCGGCCCCAGTGTGAAAGGGTTCTTCAACAAAGCCCTCTAGCGGTGCGGTATCACCGCTGACAGGGCTTCCATCTTCCCCCGGTCTTCCTTCCGAGTTCATAGGCTCCGGACATTTGAATGGCCAGGCCGTGGTGACGTCACTCCCGCCAATGCGCACGGGAGCCATGCCCGCGGAGCAGCACTCTGAAGGGACGACATACATTTTACCTTTACCAAAACAAAATGTGTGTAAACCCCTACAGTTTTTTTTTCTTTAGAAAACAGCCACATCCCGAGTAGAAAAGCCTGTCGCCTGACCCTAGGACAGGTTTGCGGCAGAGTGGGATCCTTGCTCTCTGAGTGAAAGCAGGGGTCTCACAGCAGAGGTTCCCTGCTGAGTCAGAGACGGAGCCCTCCAATCAGTGGGCAGTGTGATTGCCGATTGCAGAGCTCTAGCTCTGACTTAGCAGGGAGCATAGCGCATTCCTGAACCCTGCACTCTGTATGTAAGGCATTCTTCAACCCTGCACTCTGTGCATAGCGCATTCCTGAACCCTGCACTCTGTATGTAAGGCATTCTTCAACCCTGCACTCTGTATGTAAGGCACTCTTCAACCCTGCACTTTGTGCATAGTGCATTCCTGAACCCTGCAGTCTGTGCATAACGCATTCCTGAACCCTGCAGTCTGTGCATAACGCATTCCTGAACCCTGCACACTGTATGTAAGGCACTATTCAACCCTGCACTCTGTATGTAAGGCATTCTTCAAAACTGCACTCTGTATATAAGGCACTCTTCAACCCTGCACTCTGTATGTAAGGCACTCTTCAACCCTGCACTCTGTGCATAGCGCATTCCTGAACCCTGCAGTCTGTGCATAACGCATTTCTGACCCTGCACTCTGTAAGTAGGGCACTCTTCAACCCTGCAGTCTGTGCATAGTGATTCCTGAACCCTGCACTTTGTACACAACAAACCCCTGAACTCCACACATAATGCACTTATTTATAGTTCTTTTAAGATCCTCCCACTGTACAATTTTGCCACACCCATGGTTCGATACGGTTCAGTGGAGGGGGGGGGGGGGGGTTGGTGGGGTAACGTGGTTGGGTTCCTGCACCTATCCTCTGAGGAAAAAAGCCCTGGATAAGTTTATATAATCTTACAGATACAACTGGCCCTTTGAAGGCAAGCATAATGCTGATGCGGCCCGCGATAAAATCGAGTATGACGCCCCTGGTATGTACTATGCTTGGATACGCAGAGCATATGAATATAATGAATATTATTGGCTCCCAATACTAGCCTAGCCAATAAACTGTATGTAAAGCGGAGTTACCTTTTAATTGGCAACTTTTCACATCTAACCAAAGTGAATTATAAAGGGAAATGAAGAAGCCATACCTGCAGCACATGGTGAGTTGGCATTGTCTTCGGAGTTGGGCCCCCGTCTCCACGCTGTCTGAGATCTTTGCTAACCTCAGATGGAACACGTCAAGGAGGAAATTAACTTGGATATTCTTGCCGGAGTGACTCAGTAACAAATCACACACCAACTCCTAGGCAAAAAACAGACGGGGTCTCCTATCAAAGCATCTGCAGGATCTATACAAAGCAGCCAATCAACTTCTTCCTTTTATTTGTTACTGCACTTTACAGATTGGAGGCAGAGGAAGTCTCACTGAGAATTTATACATAAGAATTATTGTAGTTTAGCTGCAGGCAAAATGGGACATACAAGTCTGTCCCAGAGTTCCGAGCAATTACCAATAAGAAGCTCTGGCCGGTTTGCACACTTACCTGTAAGCGACTGAGGATGTCACTGAGACCCGTGTGGCCATCAGAAGGAGGACTTCCAGGGACAAGCTCAGACCTGCAAAAAAAAGTCAAATATTGAATTGGTCAAATGAGTACATGATTTGTACAGACAACTTAATCCAGATCCAAACGGCTCAAACAAATTAGTTATAGTAGAATCCCAGCCTTTTTTTTTCCCCATTGATCACCCGCCCCCCCCACCCCAAAAAAATAAACTTGTACTTACCCCCCTCTCCACAATTCAGCACTGCTCCCCACTTCTTCCTTCCTTACAGTACAAGTGGTCCAATTTACAGAATATGAAGCGATCACATTTACCTCATTTCAGGTGAGCCCCGCCTATCATTTAGATGACCCGCCCCCTAGGGGCAAAACATCCTGCAGACTGAGCTCACAGTACCCTAGGACTGTGGTGCTTACCTGTCACTAAAATGCGGGTATCGGGGTGAGCTCCCGGAGTGGAGTTCTGCTTTAACATCCATGCCCTTAAAACGGTTCTCCAGACACCAACCCCCCCCCCCGCCTTCCATTTTTTTAAAAGCCCTGCATACCTTTTGGTGGGTTCTAAATGTTTCAAATACTAACCCGCCCAGCAACCCAGCGGCATCTTGCAGCATCCTGTGTAAATTCTGCCCCTGCTTGGCCCCACACCGCCATCTTTTGTGTGATGTCATCCCAAAGCCCATCAGCTCTTCTAGATTTAGCCGACAGGCCTTTGGATGATGTGCTGCTAAGCTCGCCCCCCTTCTCCTTTCTCTATGAAGATCTATGCATCCTGGGCAATGTGGCATGCATATCCCAGGAGCCATAGCAGGCATAATGACCATCAGTCGCCTAGGCGAATGATAGGCATTAGGAGGCGGGACAGAACTCTTTTAAGAAAAAATAAAAGTAAAGAAACCAAAAAAGAAAAAAAAAAAAAGAAGTCCTTTACGTGGCTTTAAGGGTAATGAAATGATTTATCAGTGTAATGGATAGGAGGAGGAGAAAAAGGAGGAAAGGGCAGGCGGGACTTTTAAGGTATCAAGGAGTAGAATAATCAATCGATTTAGAAAAATATACATTTTATTTAAACAATTCCTTAAAATAGCAATGAACATTTACAAGAATCACGTATTATTTCTTTTGACATGTAAAACCATTTCTTACTCTACAGAAGAGCCTTTTCAGGAGTTTTTTTGGAAGTGTCGCATGAAGTAATATATACTTAAAAATTGCCATAAATAAAATGGCATGGCATGTCAATAAGAAAAACCTGTATAAAACCTGTATATGTTTGTAGAGGTATACAGGTATATCTTATATGTTTGTAAAGGTATACAGGTATGTCTTATATGTTTGTAGAGGTATACAGGTATGTCTTATATGTTTGTAAAGGTATACAGGTATGTCTTATATGTTTGTAGAGGTATACAGGTATGTCTTATATGTTTGTAGAGGTATACAGGTATATCTTATATGTTTGTAAAGGTATACAGGTATGTCTTATATGTTTGTAGAGGTATACAGGTATGTCTTATATGTTTGTAGAGGTATACAGGTATGTCTTATATGTTTGTAAAGGTATACAGGTATGTCTTATATGTTTGTAGAGGTATACAGGTATGTCTTATATGTTTGTAGAGGTATACAGGTATGTCTTATATGTTTGTAGAGGTATACAGGTATGTCTTATATGTTTGTAGAGGTATACAGGTATGTCTTATATGTTTGTAAAGGTATACAGGTATGTCTTATATGTTTGTAGAGGTATACAGGTATGTCTTATATGTTTGTAGAGGTATACAGGTATGTCTTATATGTTTGTAGAGGTATACAGGTATGTCTTATATGTTTGTAGAGGTATACAGGTATGTCTTATTGACATGCCATGCGATTTTATTTTATTACTTCATGTGACACTTCCAAAAAACTCCTGAAGAAACTCTGAGCGAAACATTAATGCCCCGTACACACGGTCGGACTTTGTTCGGACATTCCGACAACAAAATCCTAGGATTTTTTTCCGACGGATGTTGGCTCAAACTTGTCTTGCATACACACGGTCACACAAAGTTGTCGGAAAATCCGATCGTTTTAAACGCGGTGACGTAAAACATGTACGTCGGGACTATAAACGGGGCAGTGGCCAATAGCTTTCATCTCTTTATTTATTCTGAGCATGCGTGGCACTTTGTCCGTCGGATTTGTGTACACACGATCGGAATTTCCGACAACGGATTTTGTTGTCGGAAAATTTTATCTCCTGCTCTCCAACTTTGTGTGTCGGAAAATCCGATGGAAAATGTCCGATGGAGCCCACACACGGTCGGAATTTCCGACAACACGCTCCGATCGGACATTTTCCATCGGAAAATCTGACCGTGTGTACGGGGCAGTAGAATAAGAAGTGGTTTTACATGTCAAAGAAATAATACGTGATTCTTGTAAATGTTCATTGTGATTTTAAAAAATTGTTTAAATAAAATTTATATTTTTCTAAATCGATTGATTATTCTACTTCTTGGTACCTTAAAAGTCCCGCCTGCCCTTTCCTCCTTTTCCTCCTCCTCCTATCCATTACACTGATAAATCATTTTATTACCCTTAAAGCCACGTAAAGGACTTCTTTTTTTGTTTGTTTACTTTTTTTTTTCTTAAAAGAGTTCTGTGCCGCCCCCTTTTTCTCTGTTGAAATGGGATGCGGTACTGATTTTTGATCTCTTATCACCCAGCTCTCAAATATAGACAGGAGGGGGAGGTGCTTAGGTGGGCATCAGCAATGTGGTAAAGTTCATTATGAGTTCACCAAATAGGCAGAAGGTGGCAAAAAGTCTGCAGAAATAAAAAGTCTGAATACATGTTTAAAAGGTTGTCACCCTCCTTATAAGTTGCAGTGGAAAATGCTGCTGGTTCGGACGGTTCCTGAGAATAGAAGAATGAATCCTGTATAATCATGTAACCATGCTGTGTACGATTAGATGGGCATTTATCTATATGACAGGTGCTGACTATTACAGCGAACTTGAGCTTTGACCAAAGCAACAGCTTCACCTAAAGGTTGTCCTCTGCTTGACATTATCCTCGGTGCTGGACAATTGGCTACTCGGGGTACCAGAGTCATGACAGGGAGGGGGGACGGAGTCTTCAGCCATGACTAGCATTTAAAGCTACACAGGTTTCCCATTCCTTGCTCCCACAGGTGAATGCAGCAGCCGGGGTGCAAAGGGAAGAGAAGTAGCAGCTCCTGCGGCAGCGCCCTGTAAAGTGAAGCTGTTGCCTTGACCTGTATAGGCCCAGGTTTTATTTAGGTATCTGACGAATGAACTCACCCAGTACTAAAATCTAAGACGGCATCAACTATTGCTGAACAGGCCTTTTCCAAATGGTTTCCACATCCATCAATAGCAGAGGATTCTGGGAGAAAACATTGGTTCACCGCCCATCGCTGGTAGTCCTGTCTGTAGAGAGAATTCACATTCTTAGTGTAATGAAGGACTTTCCAATCATTTGTATTCATGTAGACAGGTTTACCTCTCCAGGTCAGATAGAGGATCTACATCCGGATTCATAGACATCTCCCACAGCAGCCAATCCCTGAATGAAAGCTAAAACAGCAACATTATTACAGAATGAACATACCGGTGCACCAAAAAGTGTATTACAACAATGGGCAAGGCGGAAACAAGGAAGGAAAAGGACCTGGAGGTCCTAGATGATAACAGACAGAGCGATAGATTGCAAGGCCAGCAGACACTCAGCATGCATTAAAAAAGGATCTACTCCAGAGATACAACTATCATTCTATCAATGTACACGACTCTGGTCCGGCTGCATTGAGTATTCCGTCCAGTTCTTGTCATCAGTTCTCAGGAAGCCAGTGCTAAGCTTGGAACGCATCCAGGCGGAGCTTAGGGCATGACCGCAACATACAGGGATATGTAATGAAATACTGACACATAATCACACACATAGGTTGGACTTGATGGACTTGTGTCTTTTTTTCAACCTGACCTACTATGTAACTATGTAACGTCATCCCGCGGCCATCTTGGATTTCAGATGAATGCCGGCTCTGTATCTCATGCATTTAAAGCTAGCACTGGCTATTGTGCTTTATTTTGTAAGTGCAATTCCACTTTTTAATGAAATTAAATGATACGTTTAAACAGAGAACACCGGGTTTTGTGTTTTCCTCTGTTCCTACATGCACACTTCTTGTACCCGATGATGGAATGTGCCGGTGTGTGGTGACATTGAGGATAAAGCACGATACCAGGAATCGCATTCCCCGAGGGGAACAAAGTGTTGTATGACCTTACTGGTAATGCAGGGGTCATATCTGAGGTGAGCGGCCATTGTTCACTGGTGGTGGAGGCACAAGACACCTTTCATTTAAGAAGCTGGCACTGTAGATTTTGATCACAGTGGTGATTAATTATACATTGTGGACTTGTATTTATATATTCACAAGACAAGTGGTTACATTATTCACTAAAGTATACAGTAAAACCTTGGTTTGAGAGCGTCTAGCAAAACAAGCAACATTTTTTAATAAATGTTGACCTGATATACAAGAGATGTCTTGATATACAAGTAGCGTTATGTCACAACTGAGTATAAAAGAGAAGAGAGGCACCTCTAAGTGTAGCAATATGGTTACATTTAATGAAGGTACAACATGTAGCAAAATATTGCTACACTTAGAGGCTCCTCTCTTCTCTTTTATACTCTGGAGCTCCTGCTGGATTTTGCTTCTAATCCCCTTGTGGAGGATTCCATTTGTAGACGGACATTTTATGATCACATTGCTATAATCTTTTTATATGGACTATAAACTGAAGGATTTATGAATAAATGGTTGTGGAACGAATCATCTGAGTTTCCATTATTTCTTATGGGGAAATTCGCTTTGATATACAAGTGTTTCCGAAACGAATTCTACTCGCAATCCAAGGCTTTACTGTAATATTAATTTTGGCTTGCACTGCACTAATTTTGGCATTCTGAAGGATGTGAAAGTCCCTTTTACAATCGGTGGTGTCAGCAGGAAGTGTCAACAATTAAAAATCAAACGTTTAGATGCCTACAGTCAAGCATGGTGGTGCGAGTGTCATGGTCTGGGGGTACATGAGTGCTGCCGGCACTGGGGGGGCTACAGATCATTGAGGGGACCATGAATGCCAACATGTACTGTGATATACTGAAGCAGAGCATGATCCCCTCCCTTCAGAGACTGGACCGCAGGGCAGTATTCCAACATGATAACCACCCCAAACACACCTCCAAGACCACCACTGCCTTGATAAAGAAGCTGAGGGTAAAGGTGATGGACTGGCCAAGCATGTCTCCAGACCTAAACCCTATTGATCATCTGTGGGACATCCTCAAATGGAAGGTGGAGGAGCGCAAGGTCTCTAACATCCACCAGCTCTGTGATGTCATCATGGAGGAGGGGAAGAGGACTCCAGTGACAACCTGTGAAGCTCTGGTGACCTCCATGTCCAAGAGGGTTAAGGCAGTGCTGGAAAATAATGGTGGCCACACAAAATATTGACACTTTGGGCCCAATTTGGAGATTTTCACTTAGGGGTGTACTGACTTTTGTTGCCAGCGGTTTAGACATTAATGGCTGTGTGTTGAGTTATTTTGAGCGGACAGCAAATTTACACTGTTATACAAGCTGTACACTCACTACTTTACATTGTAGACAAGTGTCATTTCTTCAGTGTTTAAAAAAAAAAAATTGTGACAGTGAGTGCAAGGTGAAGATCCCCCACTTGCTGTCACTAGCGGAGGCGGGTCAGAGAATGGCTGCAGCAGTGGGAACATGTTACAGGTTCCACCCTAAAAATGAGTGTAACATGTAACACTTACCCAAAGGTGAATTTATCCTTTAAGCTGGGCGCGTTCAACAGCTCATGTTTGTGCAATCTGTAATAAGGTGAAAACCCCACACAGTGCTACTGAAAGCCGGGATCATGTGATGTGGGTTGTTTTAGGTCACATGAGGAAAACTGTTTCTATTCATGGCAGAAATTATTTTAAATGAAACATGTGATTTGGTAACAAGGACACGCCCCCTATACACTCAAATGTACATTTGTAATGGTAGATTTTTTTTTAACTATGACTGAGGCCTTATAGGCTGAAACGCATCAACTGACTTCATCTGCGTTTGTTCACTGTGGCTATTCAATAAAATGAAGAAATTTTAAGAGCAACAACCGGAGTGCGGATCGTTTTTTTCTACATTACTCAGGCTGGGACTGTGGATCGATCACCTGGGAGCTCTGCTATCTATGTGCTGTATGGGGAGTAGCACTGAACTTTCTGTTTATAGATTTGCTTTTAAAGCTGAACCGCAAACAGCTAAATATAGAGCTGAAATACATATAAGGCAGCAGGTTTACCTGCCAAAGGATCTCCATTTCTTTCCATCCAGTTCAGAGATTTACACAGCTCCGACACAAAGGCAGGAGAAGTGATTTTACTTTACTTGTCCCTTTCCGTGTCTGGACAGTTCACACCAGTGGAGCTTTGAAATTTCAAAGCCGCAGATCAGTGCAATTTGGTCCTCCAATTTCATTGTGGCTTGCGACTTCATTTAACAGAAGTCTATGCAAGTTACAATGAAATCGCAAAAAAGTAGTGCAGGAACCTTTTTCAAAGTCACTGCGACTTGAGTTGCAACTATTTGAATGGTTCTATTGCTGGCAATGGGATGCGACTTGTGGTTTTGAACTGTCAAATCGCATGACAAATCGCACTGGTGTGAACCACAGCTAACCTAAACGAGCTCATGTCTGCTCTTACCTACTCTGAGCAGGATTACTACACTGCAGCACAATGGACTGTCCCCCCCTTGTACTGCTTTCCCTCTCCCAGGCACTGCAAGAGGCTGATTTCAGATTCATGTACTTACACTGCTTGCAAGAAATACATTTAAGGTTCTATTCCTGCAAACGGAGCTGCATTAAATTTGTCTTTTATACCTGCCTGATATTCAGCTTAGACATGCAGAGAACAATGATGAGCCAATCCAGGACAACAAACCCAGATCATCTATTTTTATTTCTAATTTTGGTCTGACATGGTAAAAGTTGACCTCTTTTGCATGTGTATCAAGATGCTGGCATTAGATAAATTCTGTCCCTGAAAACACAGAGCCGTACCTGGAATAAATCCTTTCTAAAAAGTTCCTGGACACGTGCCTGGCGCCATAGAGAACGCGCTACTTCTTTCCACTCTGCAGAAGGAAGGGAGAGGGCGCTGAACACAATCGGGGTGTCCATTTCTTCCTCCATTATGCCTTCCCTTCTTGTTTCCAGGACCAGTCTGGGTAAGAGGTGCTGTATCTGTGAACCAAGAAATATTTAATAGACACCCATCCCCACCATGGACATCTCCACCATGGACATTCCCACCATGGAAATCCCCACCATGGACATCCCCACCATGGACATTCCCACCATGGTGGACATTCCCACCATGGACATCCCCACCATGGTGGGCCATTGATATCCCCACCATGGACATCCCCACCATGGTGGGCCATTGACATCTCCACCATGGACATCCCCACCATGGTGGGCCATTGATATCCCCACCATGGACATCCCCACCATGGTGGGCCATTGACATCTCCACCATGGACATCGCCACCATGGACATCGCCACCATGGACATCGCCACCATGGACATCCCCACCATGGACATCCCCACCCCACCATGGACATCTCCACCATAGACATCTCCACCATAGACATCTCCACCATAGACATCTCCACCATGGACATCTCCACCATGGACATCTCCACCATGGACATCTCAACCATGGACATCTCAACCATGGACATCTCCATCACCATGGACATCTCCACCATGAACATCTCCACCATGGACATCTCCACCATGGACATCTCCACCATGGACATCTCCACCATGGACATCTCCACCATGGACATCCCCAGCATGGACAACCCCACCATGGACAGCAGACATTGCTTTCTGATGAAAATGTTCTTATTAAACTGCTTTCATGGTGGATAATTGTATGCAGAATCAGTAGTGTTGCTCTGTTCTACTGCTACATTAATTACCAAGCCCAATGATGGTTTCCTGCTCCCTGTATGGATTCAGTAATGGAGAATGAACAATTAGGGTTTGGTCACACCAGGCATGTTGCTGATTAATGCAGGGTCAATGCTAGGATGCAGAGAAAACAAATTGGTAGAAAGAGTCAGCGCAAAAAGGGCCCTTAGGTAATTAGATTGGCAGAGGCGCCCAATTTGGTTGTTCAAAAA
This sequence comes from Aquarana catesbeiana, assembly GCA_037953035.1. Taxonomy (NCBI): domain Eukaryota; kingdom Metazoa; phylum Chordata; class Amphibia; order Anura; family Ranidae; genus Aquarana; species Aquarana catesbeiana. The sequence goes on along the minus strand of JBBHAA010003473.1, from coordinate 120,186 downwards.
GATAGGCACGAGTCGTCTGCTTAAAGCGGAGTTCCACCCACTTTTATATCTCCACATCATCTGCTTCAGAACTGACCATACTGACTGCAATGGGCAAATTATTATTATCTTTTTTGCTTACCTTGTTTCCAAGGCATTTCTATATCTCTTCCGGGCTCTCCCCTCCGGGGTGATGTACGCAATTCCATGTTGCGCACTTGGCTCCTGGGAGAGGTGTGTCTTCATTCCCAGAAGTCAGTGGGCAACCAGACACACTGTCTGCGCTACGCTCTGCGCACAATGCGCATGCGTGAGATTGGGAGGTGCATGCTGGGTAGCCAGCAGCAACGTATCCCGGAAGAGAGTCCGAGTGGGCTTCACATGCCCACAATGAAGATGGAAGCGCTCAGGAAGACAAAACCTAAGGTAAGTAAAGTCTAAAAAACATACACAAAAGGGGATCGAACTGGAGAAATGATTTCATGTATATTATGTAGACAACCAGAGGGGATGCCAAAAAAAATATGTGGTCGGAACTCCACTTTAAGTTAAATGCCCAAATACTTTTACTTCTTTGACATTTCCCAATACTTAACTATTCCTTACAGACATTCCACCAAGTGGCCAATAAAGAATATTTCCCAAGTGGATCTCACTGCCAGCTGATACGAGACACCAATTTTATCACCTTGAACTGAGGAACTGGAAATTTAAAGCCACAAAATTTTATTTTGTGAAATAAAGTAACTGGATGTAACTACTTTAGTAGACGGCTCGTGCCGATCCTTCGAACAACCACATCGGGAGCCTCTGATATTCAAACTACCTAAGGGCTCCTTCTACTGCTTTGTTCACCCACCTGAGAACCCCCCTAGGAGCACCCAGGATGGGAACGCCCGAGGTATAGAGAACGACCACACTGACCCTGAGTGGGGACAGGTTTTCTCCACCCACACACCAGTCCCCCCCATAGTTGGGTGACCGCAACTTCAACGGTTCTAAGTCCATTTGGACCTTTTTTCCCTTTTATTGTGGAAGCGCTGCATTCTTGTTTCTGAATTCATCTACTGCACACTATAAAGGCTCTTCTCCCACACCATACAGGTGTCATTGTTGTGCATTGTTGTCTGATTTTTATGCAATGAAAAACAAGGTGTCTCAACACACGATTCTGCATGAAGTTTAAGGGAACATTCACACCGGTGATTTAGGCCGGTGCCAATTGTAGCAGCAGGAGTCTTCCGAAGAGTCCTGCTGCGGCTCTGAGAGGATGGGTGCGGCCGCCAGCCCTGTTCACTATTATGACAGGTCGGTGGCGGCTGCGGCCAAAAAAAAGAGCAATAATCTTTATGCTTACCGACTAAGCATAAATTCACCCTCCTCCCAGTACAAATCCCCCCTCCCAGCACAAATCTTTGCCCCCCTATCCTCCCTCCAGGCTCAAACCCTCTCTCTCCCCAAAACCCACCAGTACAAATCTCCCAATAAGAAAAAAAAATAAATCACCCTCCTAGCCCAAATCTTCTACCCCCCAACACAAATCCCCCCCCACTCCAAATCCCCCCTCTCAGTCCCCCCTCCTAGCACAACCCCCCCCCCCCCCAAAAAAAGTCCCCTTCTGGCAGAAATACCCTCCAATCATCCCTACTAGCACAAATTCCCCCTTCCCCAAATCCTCTCTCTCCCCAAATCCCACCAACACAACCCCCCCCCCCCCAAAAAAAAAAAAATCACCCTCCTAGCCCAAATCCTCTGCCCCACAACCCCCCCCCCCCCAAACACAAATCCTCTCCCCCCACTCCCAGTCCCCCCTCCTAGAACAAATCCCCCCAAAAAAATATTTCCCCTCCTGGCACAAATACCCCCCAATCATCCCTACTAGCACAAATACACCCCCCACCCCCCACAAAAAAAAGTTTCCCTCCTAGCACAAATTCCCTCCCCCTTATAACACCTCTTCTAGCACAAAACTCCCAAATCCCCCCCGCCTACCACAAATCTTCTTCCCACATCCCCCCCTCCCAACACAAACCCCCTCAAATCACCATTCCTAGCACATCCCTCTAATTTTCACTCCTTAAACATTTCTTATCCCCTCTCACCCTCCAACTTCCCCCTCCCAAACAAATCCCCCCCTTCCAATCTCCTCACAGCGCCCACCCCACCTCACATGATACCACAGTGCTCAGGGCAGCGGCCCCTTTTGCCCACCCCTTGTTCCGGGCCCTGGAGGTGGGGATCGTTCGTCACTTTGCCTCTAGGATACATGCTAGGACTCCCGATTGTCTCCTCCGGGAATTCCACAATAGTAGAAGAAAGAATGGAAAATGCTTCTCATATAGTGTAGTAATCTTGACTAAATGTATTAATTAAAAAGTAATACACTCATTTCACATCTGAATAAAAACCGCATGTCAGTAATCAGCTCCAGCATTACCCACCAGCAAGATGGCCGCCGCGTCTCCTCCTCCAAGGAGGAGGAGCTGCAGACACGTGATGTCATCATGCATCCGGATTCGGCGGCCATCTTGCTGGTTGGTAACACTGGAGCTGATTACTGACTTGCAGTTTTTATTCATATGTGAAATGAGTGCAATACTTTTTAATGAATAAATTGAATTGGGATTATACACTATGAGAAGCATTTTCTATTCTTTCTTCTACTATTGGGGAATTCCTGGAGGAGACGATCGGGAATTCTTGCCTGTATCATAGAGACGAGTGACGAACGATCCTCACGGTAGATCTGCCCAGGAGCGTCACAGAAACATTTATACCTTTAACATCAACATTGTCCTGCGAATGCGCGGCGGCCCGATTGTACAGAATTACCTTTCGCATGAACAGAGGAGGGATGGAATCGGAGGACGTCTCCAGAGATAGAAGTGACAGCCGGCAGCAGGCATAGGAAACGGCCGCTGTACAAAACCTGCAAGGAAATCATGACAAGAACATGCGTGTCAGAGGAGGGAGACACGGGCCCTCAACACTAAGGTTTAATGCTGGTCACAGGAAAGGAAACTGGTAGGCTGCGCGCTCGAGGCCAATAGAAGGAGCTGAAGCTCCGAGTGCGTAGCCTGCCAGTTTTCTTTCCTGTGACCAGCTCCTCCAGATGTGACCCTGTGACCCGTGACGTCACTTCTGGGCGTTCCACGCTGGTTCCGGCTCCTCTCCTGTGGCCACAGGATGTGCTGCGGACCTGCCATCAACACACCACACACCAGGAACCCCTTCCAGACCCAAGAAGCCCTCGGGACTATCTATACAGAGGAGCCTGTACCTTCCTTACTTCTTGTCAGTGTTTATGTATACCTTACCATTATCAGCTTCTAATACTGCACTTAGGTGGCGCTTCCTTTGTTCTCTCCCTCTATTTCTGTGTACAGTGCCGGCTCTCTGAGGACATTATCCTGCCATTATTTGTATTCTTGGCCTACTATTGTTGTGCTTATGGACTAATAACCTCCCTTTTAATACAGACTCAGTAATGGTGACTTTTTTTATTACTATTATTCTGTTTTATATTACACTATACCTTGCGCTCACAGTTATTTTTACCATTATACATGAATGTTTTACCCAAAATGAACCTATTGTATTATTCTACCTATTTACATTATCAGCTCTGAATTCAATCTTTACTTGCTATAGTCCGTCATGATTTCATTGACTCTTTTATCTATGTTTTATACATGTATGAATTGTACAATATGATTTTTTTACACTGTGTTGATGAGGTTGTTCAATAATCTTCTTGCAACAATACTATTTTTGTATGTTTGCTGTATGAATTGATCCTTATATAAGTGCCAACCTTCCTCTCTTCTCTTCATCCAATAGGAATGGAGGCGCAGAGCCCATTGTGCTATACGCCTCGTTCACAGTCCCAAACCCCTCTTTTATTTTATGAAGAGAGAATGTACTATCACTGCGTCCTTTGCTCACTTATTCTGCGCACAATATCTTGCACATAGAAAGGGTAAGCGCAGCTTCTTATTAATCTTCGCATGGTGCCCAGTGGCAGTCTCAGGGATTCTGGATAACTACGCAAGGAAAGCTTTTACAAGTAAATAGCATGCCAACAAAATATATTTAATGCACATATAACCTTATGGAAAGATTTCTATGGAAATTAATGATCTTACAAGAGAAATATGAAAACACTGCGCTCTAATAGCAAAAATAAAATATATGTGAGCCAGCAGCTGCATACATTGTGACAAACAATAACTGGTAAATGGGAAAAAAATGCAGCGCTAAGAAGTATTAGGAAGTTAGGGTGTAGTGAAACAATTAAGTAAGAGATGCTGTACTGAACAGTAAAGCATATGTGCAAAAACCATAAGTGAAATGAAATGAACAAACACAGTATAAAGTGTCCACATATGGTAAATGGATGATTCCAAACTCAAATTATTAAGAGGAACTGGTATGGACCAAAAAATGATGTGAAACTAGAAAATAAAGTCAATGGTGCATGGTGTGGATCTGTGACTGAGTCAACAACGGGGTACAGAACTTCCGTAGCTGTAAACCAACATCTCGATATGGGGCATCAGAATGAAAACATCAGGAAGTAAGATAAGATGGGTACTCTTACCAGATGACGTGGACTCCACTGTCATATGACATGGAGTCAATGGTGCATGGAGCCAAACCTAGGCTGGAAAACGATATCCGGAACAGTGGAACCTCTGTCTCACTTCTCAACTTCTCTGGTGGGGTGAAGAAACATCAGGAAGGGCCGCCAACTGGATATCAGCCAATAGACCTCAAGGATGTGTTCCAAGGAGAAGCCGGGGACAGATTTGATCCAGACCCCGTGATGGAAGTAGGGCTACTGGAAGGCAGTTTCTTGCATCGGGATAATATGCAAATAAAAAATAAAAAGCTTCTGCATAGTGCAGGTAAACCAGGGATTTTTATTTCTAAAAATACCATACAAAAAATGGATAAAAGTGATCACAATTAAAATAAAATCTAAGCAGCGTAAGGAAGGGGAGATCGCCCTACCTGCACTATGCAGAAGCTTTTTATTTTTTATTTGCATATTATCCCGATGCAAGAAACTGCCTTCCAGTAGCCCTACTTCCATCACGGGGTCTGGATCAAATCTGTCCCCGGCTTCTCCTTGGAACACATCCTTGAGGTCTATTGGCTGATATCCAGTTGGCGGCCCTTCCTGATGTTTCTTCATCCCACCAGAGAAGTTGAGAAGTGAGACAGAGGTTCCACCGTTCCGGATATCGTTTTCCAGCCTAGGTTTGGCTCCATGCACCATTGACTCCATGTCATATGACAGTGGAGTCCACGTCATCTGGTAAGAGTACCCATCTTATCTTACTTCCTGATGTTTTCATTCTGATGCCCCATATCGAGATGTTGGTTTACAGCTACGGAAGTTCTGTACCCCGTTGTTGACTCAGTCACAGATCCACACCATGCACCATTGACTTTATTTTCTAGTTTCACATCATTTTTTGGTCCATACCAGTTCCTCTTAATAATTTGAGTTTGGAATCATCCATTTACCATATGTGGACACTTTATACTGTGTTTGTTCATTTCATTTCACTTATGGTTTTTGCACATATGCTTTACTGTTCAGTACAGCATCTCTTATTTAATTGTTTCACTACACCCTAACTTCCTATTACTTCTTAGCGCTGCATTTTTTTCCCAATTAATGATCTTAGACATAATCCTCTTCAGTAAAATTGGATGCTAAACAATGCTGAACATTACATGTTTAGATAAGGTGGCAAATATACCAGCAGGTAAAGGGCTGTGATACAAAGGACTTGTCTATGGATAGTGTAGGACCCACTGATTATGGGGTACTTTGTCCCAGTAAGTGGGCTTAAGCACCATATAGCAATATGATGTGACCAAATCCCCATATTTTTTGATAAAGTTTTTTGAAAATGTTTAGGTGTTTTAAATTAGCCTTGCTGGAGGTAAATGTCTTTTTTGCATATGTGCTCTGTAATATTTTGTTCTGTTGTATGGTCTTATGGCTGAACCATCTTTAATGCATCTTTTAGGGTGCACCCCCCAAATATTTTGTTTGTCTATTGTATGGATTCTGACCAAATCCTGTTCACCTGTGTCATGGGTGGAGACTAGGGTTGTCCCGATACCACTTTTTTAAGACTGAGTACAAGTACTTTTTTTCAAGTACTCACCGATAACCGATACTTTTTTAATGTCACGTGACAGTGTTTTTTGGGGGGGGGGTTTTACAATTTTTTTTTGTTTTTTTTTACAATGGTTTCTTTTTTTTCTTTTTTTTTTTTTTTTTTAAAGGAGGGAGGGGGTGGATGGTGTCTGTGTGTTTTTTATTTTAATTTTTATTATTTTTTACAATAATTTTTTTTTATTTATTGCAATACTTTTTTTTTTTTTTTTTAATCAGCCCTGTTGGGGGGCTTAACAGACCCCTGAAATCTCCCCCTTGAGACAGAGAAAGAGACGGAGGATAGAGATTCCCCAGTCCCTTTCTCTGCGGCCTCAGCTGCACTGAAAATGAATGGAGAGAAGACAGCGGCTCCTCTCCATTCATAAACTGACACATCGTAATCACAGGAGGTTATAATGTTTCAGTTATGTGAATGGACAGAGTCAGCTGACTTTGTCCATACACAAGGGAAGGAGGAGGACATGGAGAGGTACAGCAGAACGGAGGGGGAAACGGAGGAAGAAAGGAGGGGGACAGCAGAACGGAGGGGGACAGCAGAGTGGAGGGGGACACGGAGGAAGAAAGGAGTAGGACAACGGAACGGCGGGGGACACGGAGGAAGAAAGGGGTGGGACAACAGAACGGAGGGGGCATGGAGGAGGACTGGAGGAGGATGCGGTGACAGTCAGCGGTGATCGTGTGTGGGGGGGTCACAAGCACCGATCACCGCTGTATAGATTTCACTAAAGCAGCTGAAAGGGGGGGGAGGAGATTGTAACTCCCCCCACTCACCGCTGACTGTCCAGGTATCAGGGGAAGTATCGGGAGCATTTGCCCTAGTACTCGGCAAATGCTCGGCATTGGTGCCGATACCAATATTAGTATCAGGACAACCCTAGTGGAGACCTCAGTTCTCCCATATAGGAGGAGTGTATGTCTCCCATGGTTCAGAGAAGGAGGATCTCCCAGTCTATGGATAGTGCAGGACCCACTAATAATGGGGTACTTTGACGTAGTAGTGGGCTTAAGCACCGTATAGCAATCTGGTGTGATCAAATCCCCATATTTTTTGATAATGTTTTTTGAAAATGTCTTGGTGTTTTAAATTAACCTTGCAGGAGGTAAATGTCTTTTTTGCATGTGTGCGCTGTAATATTTTGTTCTACAATGGACTTGCACACACACACACAATACAATGGTCCTGACCATATGGATTCCATGCAGCGAATGGATTCAGTGTGTAATCTCACCTGAGGACTACAGGAAGAGATCCTGAACATTGCGGGTTTAGCAGCGCTTCCCAGAACTTGTCCAATGAGGAGGCATCAGAACCCGGGGGAACCAGGGACATCCGGCAATCATGTAAATGGACCGAGAAAGCAGCAAGTCCCACTACATGTGCATCTTTCAGGAGCGGAGTCTGAAATGAACAGGACAAGACGTGTGAATATCTGACCAAAACTCAAATTAAAGAGGGGAAATAGGAAATAATCCTATTGGTTTGTGAACAAGAACAGAACTCTGTGTAGCCTACAAAGAGCCAGGACTGAGATGTTCTATTTCACCTAAATAACCACCTACTGGTCATGTGACTGTAAAATACAACGTTCCCCTCTGCATTAGGTAACACAGTCCCTTGCTCTGTAATACATTCACTTAGATGGCAGCCATCTCTTCCCTCCACTGACCCATCACTACTTTTACACACCAATTAATACAGATATGCATTTATTAAAATTTATCATATTATGAATTGCAATCAGTGTAAAGTCTTTCCTGATCAGCTTCCTGAAATATCAGGAAGACATACTAGAAAAGAGAGCCAGTACTGTTGGCCAATCGGACTCTACCTTTGTGCACCCGCTACTACTCCATTGTCCTAATGGACACCATCACTAGTGAAGGCGGGGACAAGAACGTCTTGCCATTCCTAATTTTGCTGATTATGCAAGGATAAACCAGATAATCAGTGGGTGTATGTAGTCCAACAATCTTTGACGATCTGTTCTAGGCCAATCAGATGACAGACATACACACACACTATATATTTTATATCAGGGGTCTCAAACTGGTGGCCCTCCAGCTGTTGCAAAACTACAAGTCCCACAAGGCATTGCAAGGCTCACAGTTACAAGCATGACTGTCATACAGGTGTGACCAGAACTGTGTGGACTGCAACAGAGTGAACCAAGACGTATTATAAGGTGAAAGAAGTAATATAATTTATTAAGTGAACACAGATATAAACACACCTACAATACCAAAAAGTGTAAAACAAACCAAACAGTGACCCACAAAGCACAACAACCTAAACTAGTATATACAGTAAATAGGAAATACCAGAATCGTAATCGTAGCCAGGCCAGGGTCATAAAACGGGAGATCAGCAGATGGGGGCAAGCAAGACAGGACAGGCAGAAGGTGGAAGGGATCAGGCTGCAGGGCAGGGGTACAGGATAACAGGAGGAACAGATTCAGGGTTCAGGTTCAGGGCTCAAGGACAATACCAAGGCAAGGGTGTGAGTGCTTGCCGGGTATAAATACACATCTGCAATTAGTCTCAGGTGACGCCTGATTGCAGGAGATGATGTCGGCTCCAAATTGCTAGGTGACACTTGCTGGTGGACACCGGTACTGTGGCCCAAAGATCAGACAGTGCCACCAGCAGGTGAAACCTTTCCTGACAGCTCCAAACTGCTAGGAGACACCCGCTGGTGGAAACCAGTACTACGGCCCAAAGATCCGATAGTCCCACCAGCAGGGGAAACCTTTCCTGACAATGACTCCCACAGCCAAAGGCATAATGGGACTTGTAGTTTTGCAACAGCTGGAGGGCAGCCAGTTTGAGACCCCTGCTTTATATCAGTCATTCTGTAATATTCAGGATTTGTCTGTACAGGCCTAATTATGCATCTACAGCCATATAGACTCACCTGATGACACAAGAGCTGCAAGATTCTGGTCAGCAAAGCAAAAAGGGCCCTGCGATGGCCAAACAGCATCTTCACATATAGGGTTGGCCATGGTCCTTGGCTATTAAATGAGAAAAATGTTTATGGTAACAAGATATGGGGTATCAAATATAATACTGTTTTACTGACAACTAAAACAAGTGAAATATGCTGTCTTGACTTTCATGACTTATACAACCTGCACTTCATGTTAACCTATTCTGCCTCAAGCAGAAGCCATTCTGGCTAAAAACATAATACATTTGTATACTACCTGGTCAAAGGTTTGTGGACATCGAACTACTACACCTATATAAACACCTATATAAACTTGGTGGACATCCCAATCCAAAAGCATGAGCAATAATAACAATTTGCCAACTAAAGTTCTGGGAAGTCCTAACAAGACACAGGCAGCAGTAAAATAGATAGAGGCTCTAATCTGTACCCATTTTATCCAAACAAAAAAGTTTGGTTTGGAGTTGGATTGTTGGATTACCATTTTGCAAAACAGAACAAAACAAAAAACATTATAGGCCAATAATCCGATAAATCCGCCAAAAGTTTGTGGCTACCTGACCATCACATCTACCACAAAAAAAAAAAAAGTATGTGAAGAGCACTGTTAAATCTACAGCATACAAAGGCAATGCAGACAGTTGTGCTCTTCCAGCCTTGTGGCAACAGTTTGGTGAAGGCCCTTTTCTATTCCACCATGACTTTGTGCCCCCTTACCCCCCCCCCCCCCCCCCCCGCCCCGTGTACAAAGCCAGCTCCATATTGTAAGACAGGTCTTTTAATGTTGGCAGCCACTCTTTGGCACTTATAACTTGGTTTGCACATTAGTTATTCTTTATTCAATTAGCTTATCATGATCAGGCATCTACAAACGTTTAGCTATACAGTGTAACACATGCACTATAGACAGTTGTGGGTTACCGGTCCGGTGGACTGGTACTGGAGGCCGCCATGACACACTGACAAAAGGATGTGAGGAGTAAGTCTGATACCTGTCAGAAGAGAAGTCAGTTAGGAAGGCACATGGTGTTCAGATTAGAACAAAACAAAATCCCATTAAACTCACGGTCACTTCCTGGGGTTCCAGTTCTTCAATATTACGAGAAAAGAGTGCCTCCGAGATCCCAGGAACGGTGTCTGGATTACCAGATCCCATCACTGCTGTCAGTCTATCCGAAATCACCGCCACCTGTGATGAGACCTCTGTAATAGAGTTCAATGTACCAGTCAAAGTGTCACTGAATTCCTGGTGACAACCCTAATATGTTGGATTTCCCATCACTTTCTCTACCCAGTGACAACCATAATGCCATAATGTGTGGGGGATGTGCATCGCATACTAGCACATTAGTGCCCGGTCACCGCTGAGAGGGCTGAGCTGTTTCTGCGGCCTTCCTTCCGGGTTCGCGGGCTCCGGCGCTGAGAGAGGCCGGAGCCGCAATGACGTCGCTCAGTTTCGGCAAGAAGCTCTGAAGATCCGGCACCGTATGCACCACTGACGTCAGCGGCGGCATGAAGGGTGAATATCTCCTAAACGGTGCATATTTAGGAGATATTCATTTTACTTACAGGTAAGCCTTATTATAGGGCTGATTATAGACTTACCTGTAGGTAGAAATAACAAAGCGGGGTTTACAACCGCTTTAAGGTAAGTCTTTCATAACGTGCCAATATGCGATGCACCCCCCACATTATGACTTTACCTTGCAGGGGGAAATCTTTACTTCGTTTTTTAAAGCGGAGTTCCACACAAAAATGGAACTTCCACTTTTCGGAACCCTCCCCCCCTCCGGTGTCACATTTGGCACCTTTCAGGGGGGGAGGGGGGTGCAGATACCTGTCTAAGACAGGTATTTGCACCCACTTCTGGCATAGACTCCCATGGGAGTCTATGCCTCTTCCTGTCCCCCACTTCCGGCATAGACTCCCATGGGAGTCTATGCCTCTTCCTGTCCCTCTGCGCTGTCTCCTGGGAAACACACAGCTCCCAGGAGATAGCGGGGACCAGTTATGATGCGCAGCGCGACTCGCGCATGCGCAGTAAGGAACCGGGAAGTGAAGCCGCAACGCTTCACTTCCTGATTCCCTCACCTAGGATGGCGGCGGCAGTTGCCGAGAACCGAGCGGGTTCTCGGCGTCGCCTGCCGACATCGCTGGACCCTGGGACAGGTAAGTGGCCATTTATTAAAAGTTAGCAGCTGCAGTATTTGTAGCTGCTGGCTTTTAATATTTTTTTTTTGGCGGTTTAGGTGGACCCCCGCTTTAATAGACTTTACTACCACTTTAAAGCAACAATGCAAAACTCTTATCTGCCCTCCCCCCTTTTTCTGTTGTTGCTTTCACTTTTTTTTTTTTTTTTTTTGTTACTTGTCCTTCTCCCAAAGTAAAGAAATTTTTGGCCCCTGTGACATCATCACATTGTCTACCACAGACAGGAGGACGGACCCAAATTTCTCTGTGGATGTGGATGGTCCTCAGCAAGGTATAGTCATGCGTCCGCAATCCTTCACTACCCCCAATCTGTTTCTGTAACTGTGAAGGGCTCCTAAAAATGGGAAAAACGTGACCCTCCCCATTCTCAACTCCAGGACTTCTTCCATCCTCTGGAACTTCCTACCCCCAATCTGTCATACTATCTCTTACTCTGTCCACTTTCAGACGATCCCTGAAAACTCATCTTTTCAGAGGGGCCTATCCAAGCCCCCACCTAACAACTGCTACCAGACGTGACGTCACGACGTTCAGCGGCCGCCGGCCGGACAGACTGCAATGCCGAGATTCTGGCTTTGCTGCAGCTATTATACATTGAAATGTATGCTTTTATCTTCAGCAATGTGAGTGAAATTAATGTTTTTTTTTCCAATAAATCGATATTATTATGTACCACGCTATGAGTTTTTATATTATATATGCCCCCTAATACTGCAAATAGAGCTGCGGGTATCCAAGGCCGCCATAACAAGTGTGGATGTGTTTGGGATACATTCCCTAAGGCGCTACTTGGCTTTTCATTCATTTGAAAGCCAACATCTTTTGGTAAGCAGCCACCTTTATCCTCACCTGTATAATAATAATAATGTAAAAGTGCCCAGGCCTGAGCGGCCAATCACCAGGCTCAAACACTGTAATATGGGGGGGGGGGGGGCATTAGGCCATCTACCCAGATGAACTCTGATACCAAAATGTGCGGAGAGTGGAATCCTCCACTTAGGAGATGGCGAGGGAGTAGACAATGCGAGGGGCTGCAATATTTGCCCTGAATAGGCAGGTTACACATTTTCTTTACTAATTTACACACCAAATTTTACATTTTGCCTAAAGTTGTACTTTTATCACCCACCATCATATCTCTTGCCATCCATGACATATGGCCTCAGCTCCCAAAGTGCGGCCTGTAACTTCGCCATGGGCTCCTCATTCAGGGACACATCCATCTTCTCATTGCCTAACGGATCAGAAAATCATTTAAAAATTAAAGCCGACATTATTCATCAATCATCATACTTATACTTACATGAATTGTGAGACCTCATAGCGCTTCAAATCCCCCAACACAAACATGACTTGTTCCTGCTCCCATTTCATGTATTATGGACCCCATTGGAACCAGGAACAAAATGTCTGGATCAGGTGTAAACCAGTTGAGTTTTTGCACTTGAGGGGGTGTGAGGTCACAAATCACAAGTCCACAAAGAAATCAGATTTCAGTTATGGAGCACAGAAGAGTGAATTACCCACCCCCTACTGAGAGCTGAACTCCAGACATCATTTTATTATGTTTAATGATATTATAATCTACCTCTGCAATGGCCTTTTCCCTTTTGTTCAAAAGTTTAATGTTAGTAAGTTTGCTTTGTCTGGATTTCAACTTTAGGTACAAATTACTGAATTGCTTGTTAAATATTAGATCAATGCGTCATGTTCAATCTTTAGGCATCAATACACCAATTTAGAATATGAAGCGAATCATTTACCACCTCTCACCCCCCATATAGGAAAATGACGGCGGGCGGGATCCCCTCTCATTCTGGGGTGGCGAGGTCATATGACTTTGCCCCAGCGTCACCCCTCGCGCGCAGATCACGGTCGTGCCGTTTCCCCAATCTCAGTAAAGAACCAATGGCGCCGCTCCTTACCCATGTGATCGGCTTGAAGGTGCAGTTTATCTGCTCTCCCCGCCTCACACTGACAGATCAGAGGCATCTCCTCACAGGTAATCAGGGCACGGATCATCAGTGCAGCCCCAACAGTGACACCAATCAGTGTCCATCAGTGCTGCCAATCAGTGCCTGCTCATTAGTGCCCCCCCATCAGTGCCTACTCATTAGTGCCCCCCCATCAGTGCCACCTATCATTGCCCATATAGAGGTAACAAGATCCTGCTGCTCACAGGTGATACCATCCGGCTATGGTGCTCAAAATTGCACTGTGAATGAGGTGCATGCCCTGCCACTGCTGTAGACACATAGTAAACGAGAAAAAAAAAAAATCGGATATCTGCACTCTCATACCATGCAAAAAAACTGCTTTATTTCTGTATCAGAAATTCATAAAAACAACCAATACTGATAGGCAGATGGGGCAAAAAAAAAGGTAGACGCATTTCACACGATGGTTCCTGCTTTATCAATACCACCATATCATTGCCCATAAGTGCCACCAATCAGTGCTGCCTATCAGTGTCCATCAGTGCGGCATATTAGTGCCTCCTCTTCAGTGCCACCTCATTGGGGCCCATCAGTTAAGGAGAAAAATGATTTGTTTACAAAATTTACTGACAGAAACTAAGAAAAAAAAAACTTTTTTTTCCCCCAAATTTTCAGTCTTTAGTTTTTTTTTTGCAAAAAATAAAAAACCCAGGGGTGATCAAATATCGCCAAAAGAAAGCTCTATTTGCCTATGTGTACAGTGTTGTATGACCGCATAATTGTCATTCAAAGTGTGACAGCGCTGAAAGCTGAAAATTGGCCTGGGCAAGAAGGGGGTAAAAGTGCCCCGGTATTGAAGCAGTTAAACAAAGTTCAACTAATCTGATTGGTTAACCATCATCCTGACAATACTCCAACCGCCGAGATCCTCACCTTCCAGCTTCCGATGCTTCTCTAGTTCACAGGCATCTAGATAGGAGCTCAGCATGTTTGCAGGAATCTTATCGGCTCTACAGTGATAAAGACAAATAAGAAATCTGGTATTATGGTGTATTTTAGTGAGCAGATCACACAGAGTCAGTATAATAAGGTTTATCTTACAGTAATACCATACTGGGCATGATAACGGGTTCACTTTACTGTATCCACACTACCCATCAGTCTCCCTGATATTACCGATGTTGATAAGCACCCCAGAAGCCACATCAACCTGCAGTGCCCACATTGCATTGTGGGTAGAGGTGTGCCATAGAGAAATTGTTTCTCAAACCTCCAAATTCCATTCTGTAGGCACCTTATAGGCTATCTTGCAGCAATAGGGTCTAATTTTTACTACCAAATATCACATTTATTTTATACCAACTGTGCTCAGAAGTCACTGAAGCCTGGATTCCCAGGACAAATTTAGCAGCATCAATATGTGCCAGGTAAAATGACTAGAACTGAATAATTTGCCAATCCAAATAACTTTTTCATTTTATAAAATTTTCTTTTGGTACACTAATTTAATTAAAACCCTTCTCAAGTGGATCAGACATTTATGTGTCAATAAAAAAAATTTCTACACTATAAATGTGTTAAACGATTACAGTATTAAAACAGATGCACATGCAGTACTAAACAGAGCTATACTGCCATCTACAGGCTGCTGTGGCCTATACACACTCAAACCATTTTTCCTGGACCTCCCCATGTCAGCCCACTATGGGTCAGCTCCGCCCCCTCTGACCCCTCCAGGACCACCTCTTTCTTAGCCCATAAAGGGCGGTTGTCTGCCCACACCAGTGTTCTTTTTTTGTCCTCGCTCCAGACGCCTTTTAAAGTTTATTTTTTTCTTTTTTCTTTCTTTCTCCATCCACCATCCATCCTGTTCGGGTTCAGCCTCTCCCGGTTCAGAAGACCCCCCCTCATATAGGCTGTAATTCTCCTAAAGGAGGGGAGTTCCCGTGGTGCTGGGATTATATAGTACAGTATAAATGACTGTGTATTACTGGCAAAGGTCACTGGCAGTATAAATAACTGCTCACAGTCACACTGCATGATCATATGATTTGAGAAGCACTCTGATTGGCTCTCGATTGTTAATGGGCAACATATTTGGCTAGCTGCTGATAAAGCAATAGCATTGGTTCATGTATCCTCAGCTCAGGGCATCACATGGAGGAACATTTCTATACATATTGTAGACAGGAAGGGGTTAGGTCAGGGAGTAACACCTAATTAATACGTTGGATGGTGGAGGGCAATCTTCTAGGCTCATGGGGCAGATTCACTATCTGTAGTGGGTTTCTGTCTTCTCTCTGTGCTTCCATGGGGTCTCTTTTGTAACTCCATCCATGTGTGAGGTGAATGATGAGAAGAGAAGTGATAGCAAAGAACAAAAGAAAGAAAAGGAGGTAACTAGAAAGGTCCGAGCTTATGAATATTCAATTCTCTCACCGTTTTAATGAGTCGATCAGTAACATGAGTGAATCTGAATTCTTAGGCAGCTATATTAAAATAAAAAGAAGAAACAATCTGTAATCTTTCATCTCCATTCATGAACATACAAGCAATGATATACATTTGAGGTTTCACGGGGATCACACTAGAAGTGTATACTGACCACTCTGGGAGTGAGGAGCGCAGGCAGGAAGCGCGATGTAAAGTACGGCCTCCGGAAAATGCTGAAAATCAATACACAGAATTTAATTTCTGAGCTGTTAAAAGTGGTAAATCGTAACCATATAACAAAGATTATATATGTGAACTCAATAAAAAAAAAAAAAAAAAAATACACATAATTGGAATACATTGGTAGGGGGGCATCATCCCGATTCATACTTATCCAAATACCATTTCATGTAAATGGGATTATAAACACGCCCACCTGGGGATACTCTGTATTAGTAATTGCTACAACAATTTTTGGTAAAATGGTTACACTTTTATTACATACAAAATTTAAAAAAGTGATCCCAAACATGTATAAAGACACGGGGTCTTTTGTATTTGACAGAACCAATATATACACACAATACACAAACATAGAAAGCTAAACATTCAAAATCTCGATCAGTCGGAAGGCGGGGCCTTGACAGCTGGGATAATGCGAGTCTGATCAGAGTCTGCAGGGTGTCGGTGGCCGGTATGAGTTGCTTCCTCGATTGGACATCAAAAGAAGTTCTGGACAGCCGCACTCCAAGAAATATTTTGCCTTTTTATTCAAAAAAGTGTCATCTAAAATACAGGTCACAGCAGAGCGGAAAAAAGCATATGCGTTTCACACTACAAACAGTGCTTAATCATAGCTAGCCGTGATTAAGCACTGTATGTAGTGTGAAACGCGTAAGACTTTTTCCGCTCTGCTGTGACCTGTATTTTAGATGACACTTTTTTGAATAAAAGGCAAAATATTTTTTGGAGTGCGGCTGTCCAGAACTTCTTTTGATGTCCAATTGCTATATGCATTGCCAGCACCTGGGCTTCTAAACTGGAGGTGAGGCTTTTACTTCTATCTGACCCACCTGGAGCGGTGATACCTTCTCCCATGAGTTGCTTCCTCGCCGTCCTTTGCAGTTGGCTGGTGATGGTTTCCATTATCTGGAAACACTCTGCAGAAATTCCGCGATCACAGCTTCCCGAGAGATAAATTATACACGGGAAGGCCAAGCTAAGAGAACGGTCTGCAGGCTCACACCTTGGGGATCTACTCTGCTCTCGTCTGTGATTCGCTGTGCCCGTGCGATCGATATCCGCAATAAGACACTCTACTACCTCACCCCGTGGACCTTTATCTTGGCGTTGGTCCACTTCCTGTCCAACGTCTGGATCTATCACACTGCTCAGATGACAATTGGAGTCATGGCGCAATTTATGGTCGCAAGTTTCTCTATCCAGAGCATGCTGATCGCATTCCAGTATCTGAAGGTTATACAGGACCTCCCAGCTACCTCTATTAAGAGAACCTGACGCCAGAGACCCATCACCCCGTCGTGTCCCTGGAACTTCCCATAACAAAGTGCCAACAGAATTCAGGCGAAGTGCAGGAGGGACAAAAAACATTCCACAGTGTGACACTTTCCTTCATATGATTGTTATTTAAATGAAGAGAAGACATTAAAAAAAAAAAAAAAAATATTAGATCAGTCTACGCGTTTCACGGTGCTGCTGCTTCCTCAGGACTGAAGAATGAGCTTTATTATACCTATTAGAGAAAGATAAACATCCATCAAAAAATACACAAAAACAACAATAATCACTTACCTGGCTTCCATTACACTAGCTGGAATCTTGCCGGTATTCTGAAATATCTTTACAGCTTTCTCTACGTCCTGCTGTGCCTGAGACTGTGTCTGTACAGGAGGAAAGGAAGCAATAAGCTATGCTGTAGCAAAATGACAATAAAACGAGGCAAATAAACATAACCTTTTATTTTTTTAAGCTTTAATGAAATGCTGTCATCCGCTCATTTACATGGTTGGTAAGGTTCAAAAAAGACAATAGTCCACCCAGTTCTACCTGTGTAGGTGTGTCAGTGTCGATAATCATTTCCCATATCCCTGTATATTGTGTTCACTAAGATGTATGTCCAAGAGTCTTTTAAAAATAGAAATACTCCCCACTGACACCACCAATTGTGGAAGGGAGTTCCACATCCTTATTGTCCTGACAGTGAAAATCCCCCCCCCCCCTTTCTCCTCCAATCTCATTGTGCGGCCCCGTGTCCTTTTACACTCCCTGAGACTGAATAGTTTTTTTCCTATGCTAGGATCACCATTGAGGGATTTGTAAATTGCTATCATATCTCCTCTCAAGCGTCTCTTCTCCAGGGAGAATCAATTTAGTGCTTGTAGATAAATTTAGTGCTTGCAGGGCAAAATGAAAGTGATAGCTCACGTCTTTGGCGAAGTCTACTCATTAATCTGTGCAACTGTGTCACCAGCCTGCTCCATTGGTGCCCCGGGTTCCAGGTATTGGGGGGCATGTAACCTCTCCTGGGTGATAGTGCTCAGGGCAGAGCAGCCAATAGCCAGGCCTGTACAGTCACAGGAGGGAGGGAGGAAATGACATCATCCCCCTGGGAAACGTACAGGTTGGACTCCTGCAGCAGGGAGACAATGAGGGAGCATGGATCAGTTAGCATACCTTCCTGGGGGTGGGGGGGGGGGGGGCAATGCAACTCTGGTCTGAATAGTCAGGTGATGGTAACTATCAGACATCAGAAATCTGTCTCCATGTCAAGGGAATGGTAATCTACACCCCCCCCCCAATTTGACAGCTGGGAGCTTGCAAATTGTGCGTCCTCCTGATTGAGAGACCGTCGTGCTTCCCAGTTTGTTTTGTTTAAAACTATATCTAATTAAGTGGAAACTACTAGGAAACATGTTGGGAGGTAAAAAACAAAACAAAAACAAAAACAAAAAAACAAACGTTCAGACAACAAGGACCCCAGAAAGGCTACTGTGACTACTGGGTCTGCAAAAAAAAGCCTCTACTGAGAACTGCCTTTTAACCCCTTCAATACCGGGCACTTCCCCCCCTTCCTGCCCAGGACAATGTTCAGCTTTCAGCGCTGTCCCACTTTGAATGACAATTACGCGGTCATACAACACTTTACCCAAACAACATTTTTATCATTTTCTTTCCACAAATAGAGCTTTCTTTTGCTGTATTTGATCACCACTGAGGATTTTATTTTTTGCTAAACAAACTAAAAAAGACCAACATTTAAAAAAAAAAAAAAACTCACCTGATGGGCACCGATAGGCGGCACTGATGGGCACTAATAGGTGGCACTGACAGGCCGGCACCGATGGCACCGATAGGTGACATTGGAGGGGAACTAATAGATGTCACTGGATAGGCAGCACTGATGGGGAGCTACTGAAAGGCATTACTGAGTGGCATTCCTGATGGGGCACTGATTGGCACTTTAATGGGCACTGACAGGCATTCTTTATGGGGCACAGGCTGGCAGCTGATGGGCAGTGATTGGCAGCCGATGGGCACCTCTGATGGGAGCTGCACTGATAATCGACGTGCTGATTATCAGCGCAGACACCCCCCCCCCCCCTCTGACAGGAAGAGCCGCCGATCAGCTGTCCGTTTCAGCGCGAAACGAGAAAGGCCGTTTACCGGCACTTCCTGGTTCACGCGATGATCACGTGGTAAGAAGCCTCCGTCAGAGGCTTCTTACCACAATCGGAGATGCGGTGTGTGAGAGTGACAAACAACACCTCCGATCGCCGCGCGCCGGCTTTGTTACCCTGATCACATCATATGACGTCCAGTCAGGATAACAGAACCACTTTGCCGATGTTGTATTGCTCTATGGCGGGCGGCAAGTGGTTAAAGTAACTCCCAATGTATGGTGTATGGATTCATGTACACAAAGATTTGTTGCAATCAAGTGAATGCGAAGCCAACTCAGAAGCAAAAAAAAAAAAAAACATAAAAAGGGTCTTTAATGCAAGTCAGTTTACGACAGTGCATACAAATCTGATAAGAGGAAGGTTTTCACACCTGATCTTTATCTGATCCAACTGACAGGTCCTCATACAATCCCATGTCTTCAACAGACACCTGGAAGAGGATAAAACACAAAGTAAAAATAACAGCCGTGTAGTAAAGAAAGATTTAGAGTCTGGACACCCCAGGATTCGTACCTTCATGTCCGCGAGTCGGGTCTTGGCCAGTGTGATATATTCCATCAACAAAGAGCGGAATTTTGTGGGTATGAATGGTGAATGCAGGATATGGACCTGGAAGTAAATGAAAAACATTTGCAGAGACTGGAAAAAGTATCAGTAAAGGTAGCAAATTCTAGAATCTGATATTTTGGTAGAAGGACCACAAGACTTCTCAGCTGTAAACACCAGACATGGGTTCTGTGCTGGCTGTAAAGGTTTACAATAACATTTTATTAATCTGATGACCAATGGTGACCCCTCCCCCTCAGGCTTTGGTTACTTCTATGACATGTTCTGCCCATTAAACAGGCGCAATCATAGGAGGCCAAAGAAGACAGGGAGGGGTGAAGGTACAGCGTTATCTCATCAATTGGTTTCCACACAAAATTCTTGATTGTTACACTTGTATAGAGATCCCCTCCCCTCCCGGTCTCCTTTGTGCCTATGACTGACCACAGTTTTTGGACATGTCAGAGAAGGAGGAGTGGAGTCGGAGGAGGAGGAGTGGAGTCGGAGGAGGAGGAGTGGAGTCGGAGGAGGAGGAGTGGAGTCGGAGGAGTGGAGTCGGAGGAGGAGGAGTGGAGTCGGAGGAGTGGAGTCGGAGGAGGAGGAGGAGTGGAGTCGGAGGAGTGGAGTCGGAGGAGGAGGAGGAGTGGAGTCGGAGGAGGAGGAGTGGAGTCGGAGGAGGATGAGGAGTGGAGTCGGAGGAGGAGGAGTGGAATCGGAGGAAGAAGAGTGGAGTCGGAGGAGTGGAATCGGAGGAGGAGGAGTGGAGTCGGAGGAGTGGAGTCGGAGGAGTGGAGTCGGAGGAGGAGTGGAGTCGGAGAAGGAGGAGTGGAGTCGGAGGAGGAGGAGTGGAATCGGAGGAGGAGGAGTGGAATCGGAGGAGGAGGAGTGGAGTCGGAGGAGGAGGAGTGGAGTCGGAGGAGGAGGAGTGGAGTCGGAGGAGTGGAGTCGGAGGAGGAGGAGTGGAGTCGGAGGAGGAGTGGAGTCGGAGAAGGAGGAGTGGAGTCGGAGGAGGAGGAGTGGAGTCGGAGGAGGAGGAGTGGAGTCGGAGGAGGAGTGGAGTCGGAGGTGTGGAGTTGGAGGAGGAGGAGGAGGAGGAGGTGTGGAGTGGAGTCGGAGGAGTGGAGTCAGAGGTGGAGTGGAGTCGGAGAAGGAGGAGTGGAGTCGGAGGAGTGGAGTCGGAGGAGGAGTGGAGTCGGAGGAGTGGAGTCGGAGGAGGAGTGGAGTCGGAGGAGGAGTGGAGTCGGAGGAGGAGTGGAGTCGGAGGAGGAGTGGAGTCGGAGGAGTGGAGTCAGAGGTGGAGTGGAGTCGGAGGAGGAGTGGAGTCGGAGGAGTGGAGTCGGAGGAGGAGTGGAGTCGGAGGAGTGGAGTCGGAGGAGGAGTGGAGTCGGAGGAGTGGAGTCGGGGAAGGAGTGGAGTCGGAGGAGGAGTGGAGTCGGAGGAGGAGTGGAGTCAGAGGAGGAGTGGAGTCGGAGGTGTGGAGTCGGAGGAGGAGGAGTGGAGTCGGAGGAGGAGTGGAGTCGGAGGAGGAGTGGAGTCAGAGGAGGAGTGGAGTCGGAGGTGTGGAGTCGGAGGTGTGGAGTCGGACGAGGAGTGGAGTCGGACGAGGAGTGGAGTCGGAGGTGTGGAGTCGGAGGAGGAGGAGTGGAGTCGGAGGAGGAGTGGAGTCAGAGGAGGAGTGGAGTCAGAGGAGGAGTGGAGTCAGAGGAGGAGTGGAGTCAGAGGAGGAGTGGAGTCGGAGGTGTGGAGTCGGAGGTGTGGAGTCGGACGAGGAGTGGAGTCGGAGGAGTGGAGTCGGAGGAGGAGGAGTGGAGTCGGAGGAGGAGGAGTGGAGTCGGAGGTGTGGAGTCGGAGGAGGAGGAGGAGGAGGAGGTGTGGAGTCGGAGGAGGAGGAGTGGAGTCAGAGGAGTGGAGTCGGAGGAGGAGTGGAGTCGGAGGAGTGGAGTCAGAGGTGGAGTGGAGTCGGAGGAGGAGTGGAGTCGGAGGAGTGGAGTCGGAGGAGGAGTGGAGTCGGAGGAGGAGTGGAGTCGGAGGAGTGGAGTCAGAGGTGGAGTGGAGTCGGAGGAGGAGTGGAGTCGGAGGAGGAGTGGAGTCGGAGGAGTGGAGTCAGAGGTGGAGTGGAGTCGGAGGAGGAGTGGAGTCGGAGGAGTGGAGTCGGAGGAGGAGTGGAGTCGGAGGAGCGGAGTCGGAGGAGGAGTGGAGTCGGAGGAGTGGAGTCGGGGGAGGAGTGGAGTCGGAGGAGGAGTGGAGTCGGAGGAGGAGTGGAGTCAGAGGAGGAGTGGAGTCGGAGGTGTGGAGTCGGAGGAGGAGGAGTCGGAGTTGGAGGTGTGGAGTCGGACGGGTGTCACCATGTTGGCAGAAGAGGAAAGGCTTACCTTTAAGTATTGTGGGGCTTCAAATGGAACCAAGTCAGAAAGAAACTTCAACAGGAAGACTAAAGACTTCTTGCTGGTGCTCTGGTGGGAGCTGGAGGAACCAAATGTTCCCTGGAAAACAAAAAAGCAAGTTATGTCACAGCCAGTCCAACAACTCCACCAGTTAAAAGTCCCGATTCCTACTATATCCCACCTTCATCTTCTTGTTAGTTAGAAGACAGTAATGCCCAAAGTATTGGGACGCCTGCCTTTACACACAAATAAACTTAATGCAGCTATAACAGCTTCAACTCTTCTGGTAAGGCCGTCCACAAGGTTTAGGAGGGTGTCTATGGGAATGTTTGACTATTCTTCCAGAAGAGCATTTGTGAGGTCAGGCACTGATGTTGAAGGATAAGGCCTGGATCGCAGGCTCCGCTCCTAATTCATCGCAAAGGTGTTCTATGGGGTTGAGGTCAGGACTCTGTGCAGGCCAGTCAAGTTCCTCCACCCCAAACTCGCTCATCCATGTCTTTATGGACTTTGCTTTGTGCACTGGTGGGCAGTCATGTTGGAACAGGAAGGGGCCGTCCCCAAACTGTTCCCACAAAGTTGGGAGCATGAAATTGTCCAAAATGTCTTGGTATGCTGACGCCTTAAGAGTTCCCTTCACTGGAATTAAGGGGCCAAACCCAATCCCTGAAAAACAACCCCACACCATACCACCCCCCCCCCCCACCATACCCCCCCCCCCCCACACACACACACACACACACACCAGTGCACAAAGCAAGGTCCCAGGTGCCTGACCTCACAAATGCTCTTCTGGAAGAATGGTCAAACATTCCCATAGACACCCTCCTAAACCTTGTGGACGGCCTTCCCAGAAGAGTTGAAGCTGTTATAGCTGCAAAGGGCGGGGCCAACCCAATATTGAACCCTCCGGACTAAGACTGGGATGTCATTAAAGTTCATGTGTGTGTAAAGGCAGGCGTCCCAATACTTATGGCAATATAGGGTATGTCCCCTACTGCAGACATTTTCCTCCTTTAACATGTCTTTTCTCTTCTAAATTTCCCTGGTTGAGGATTTTCCTTCCAACAACCTCATTCCATCCCATCTCTCATCCTCAGTGTGTCTGGAGAAGAAGGTTCAGGATTCTGGTGGGTTATAGGACGACGGCAACATCATAAACCACCCATATAAAAGTCAGTAGGGACAAAACATATTTGGAACACATTAGAAGAAACAAGGGGCCCCGGGGTAACAATTTTCTTGCTGTTGAGGGAACTCTCTGACCTTGAACCAGTCTGTGTAGGAGATAAATGCAGCAGGACCCTCCAGAGCGGCTTGGCGAGCGATGAGGAAGGCGGTGATGAGATATTCCAACTCGTAGGTCTCAAAGGCCTGAGACAGAAGACGGTTCAAGAGATCTAAAGCAAGACAAGAATGACTGAGCTGGACGATCAACTCTTCCTGAACAAAGAGCTGCAGAAAACAACGAATATAAATTCTGTTACTCAAAGCAACCCGATTGTAGTCTGAACAGGCAAAGCCCTTTCCTGATTGGTCACTATGGGGTATGGAACTCGGCCTCACTGAAAAGGCATGTTTGAGTTTTAGAACATGTAATACAGAAACTTCTATACACAATAGTGCAGGGCTCCGCCCAATAGTGGGACGTCCTAAATAAACAGAATGTGTTAGAAAGCTGGTATAGCTTTGTCCATCACACAGGGACTATGTCTTCATCCCCACACAGGGACTATGTCTCCATCCTCATACTGGGACCATGTCTCCATCCCCACACAGGGACTATGTCTCCATCCTCATACTGGGACCATGTCTCCATCCCCACACAGGGACTATGTCTCCATCCTCATACTGGGACTATGTCTCCATCCCCACACAGGGACTACGTCTCCATCCCCACACAGGGACTATGTC
This sequence comes from Aquarana catesbeiana, assembly GCA_037953035.1. Taxonomy (NCBI): domain Eukaryota; kingdom Metazoa; phylum Chordata; class Amphibia; order Anura; family Ranidae; genus Aquarana; species Aquarana catesbeiana. The sequence continues at coordinate 95,934 of JBBHAA010003473.1, read as the reverse complement.
TCCATTCTCATACTGGGACTACGTCTCCATCCCCACACAGGGACTACGTCTCCATCCCCACACTGGGACTACGTCTCCATCCCCACACAGGGACTACGTCTCCATCCCCACACAGGGACTACGTCTCCATCCCCACACAGGGACTACGTCTCCATCCCCACACAGGGACTACGTCTCCATCCCCACACAGGGACTAGGTCTCCATCCCCACACAGGGACTAGGTCTCCATCCCCACACAGGGACTAGGTCTCCATCCCCACACAGGGACTACGTCTCCATCCCCACACTGGGACTACGTCTCCATCCCCACACTGGGACTACGTCTCCATCCCCACACAGGGACTACGTCTCCATCCCCACACAGGGACTACGTCTCCATCCCCACACAGGGACTACGTCTCCATCCCCACACTGGGACTACGTCTCCATCCCCACACAGGGACTACGTCTCCATCCCCACACAGGGACTACGTCTCCATCCCCACACTGGGACTACGTCTCCATCCCCACACAGGGACTACGTCTCCATCGCCACACTGGAACTACGTCTCCATCCCCACACTGGGAACTCTAAAAATTATAGATTTAAAAAGAAAAAAAAAAAAAAACACCCCCCACTACAATTGGGCCCCCGGGCGGTTTTAGTCTCATGACTAGCACAATATGTTGGTCTTACTTTGAAACAAAGCCCTCCAGCGGAGCGCTATCACCACTGTCTGCGCTTCCATCTCCACCCGGACTTCCTTCCAGGCTTTGGCTGTTTGAATGGCCGGGCCGAGATGATGGTCACAGCACAGCGCTCTCAATGGATGGAAATACTCCAATATGCCGTCCATTCAGAGCGCATGCGCCGGTGACGTCACTGGACACTACAAATGTCAATATCTCCTACTCCTTAAGTAAGTGTATTTTGTCTGTTGAAGGCTTACTCTGGGGTAGTGTTGTATCTATCTTGACTAATTATTTTGCATTCTGTAATCCCTCAGATGTAATTTCCTCTGTATGAACTCTCTGTATGAACCCTCTGCATGAGAGATCTACTTACCTTCAATGACGGTTTCTATGTATCCATACCTATGTCTACATGTAATAGTATCATTTCTATCTGTTTTTTTTTTTATTGTTGTTGTTATGATTAATATTTCTTTGTCAATAAAATTTATACATTTTTACATTGTGGTAGTGCCTCGAAAATGCAGTTTTTGGGGATTTCCTCCTCTTCTCTTTGTGACTCAATTGGGATGTGGCACACCCATGGATAGTACTCCCTGTCAGATCCTTCTTTCTATATCTCCTACGCGTTTCACTTCTAGGAGATATTCAGTGTACATACAGGTAAGTCTTATTCATTGGTTATCTGTCGGTACAAGTTATAAGGTGGACTTTACTACAGATGTAAGACTGTTGCCAAGCTAAAAAAAAAAAAAGGAAGAAGAAGTTTGAGAGACTCTCGGTCTTGTATATAAAACTCTTTCAATAACTAATAGAAGATGATGTCAATGCTTTCACTGGCTTTCATTGGCTCCAGTTCTTCTGACACAAATGCTTTCTCTGCACAAAAACTGCCATCCTGTCCACATTCATATGGAGATATTAAAAAGCGTAAACTATGACAAAAAAAAAAACCACAAAACAAAGTAAGAAGCATAATAATGGGAGAGACGGAGTATATCACATGAAATCACCTTTTACCAGATGCTGAGCTTCAGACTGACAGACGACGAGGCAGGAAAAAAACGATAGAATATGATACCAATTGACTTCCTGTGTATCCAATATGTTCCGTACATGTGACGTCAGCTTCTCAGCACTCAGCAGAACAAACATCTACAGAGAAGCAAAGAACAGATAGATTTGTAATTGCAAACTTAAAGAATATGTTCCCCCAACATTCCCCTCCCCCGGCTTCTGTCCCATGTACTGGTGTGAAGGAGTCTCCTGTTCTCCTTGTATTGCTTCCTTTATGGGAAGTTCCTAGTGATCCTGCCTGTCCCTCTGCTTTCCTATTAAAAGATGACCACACTAGGTACAGAAGCTCATCCATCCAAGTGTGGTCAGTTTTTTGGATGTGATGGGAGAACAGCCTGCCAGTGATCAGATTTGTGCTGAGATGTCCCCCCTGCACAGCCATTCACTGGGAAGATCCGTGTACTGCTTGGTCAATACTTACTTAGTAGGTGTTCAGAGACCGGGCAAGCGCAGGAGGCAATGCTGGGCCTGGAATGTATTCCGCGGCTCTCCTAACCAAAACTTAATTCTAGAAAGCATTCCACACAGAACCCAGGACAACTTCCAGGACAGTCCCACGACATTCTGCCCAGCAGGGGGTCCGGAAATGGTGCAATTCAAAGCTAGGCTGAGGACAACCACACCGGATTACCGCTGGTAGTAGGAGGGGTTAAAGAAGCATTCCAATCAAATCCTTACTATACCTAAATCTACTCCTACCCCCATTCTAAGCCTATTCTAACTACTCTGTGAAAAGGAAAGACGTCTATAAATCACCTATGCTGAGGGAGCTCCAGAGCGGTCACATGATCAGAACCCAGCGCCAGCTTCAGTGCAGAGGGGCAGCCAACAACGGAAGCCGTGTTGTAAGCTTATGGGTGACCTCACCGTCCTGGCACAGCAGCCGTTGTCTGCGATTTCTTCTCTTCACTGAAGCCGGCCGCTGGAGAGATCATGTGACCAGACCAGAGAGCCCTCAGGCTAGGCAAGTATACATATATTTCCTCTAAAGAGTGGTCAGAATAGTATTAGAAGGGGGGTGGGAGAAGGTTTAGGTAGAGTTAGTATATGATTGGAATGCTGTTTACCTGGCCTGGCCTACAGTTTTTTGTTTCCCATTGTCCAATCCTCCTGTAGGCAGCAATATAACTTCAAGATCCTCAACTGGACAAGAAAGAAAATATACCATCAGCCTACAGGCATGATCAATAAACAGCTGACTGTTTATGCCCCCCTCGGCTTATACTCGAGTCTCCCTGCCTCACTGTGCCCATCGCCAGCCTTACTGTGCCCATCTGCAGCCTCACTGTGCCCATCGCCAGCCTCACTGTGCCCATCTGCAGCCTCACTGTGCCCATCGCCAGCCTCACTGTGCCCATCTGCAGCCTCACTGTGCCCATCGCCAGCCTCGTGTACCTGATCTCCCGGCGCTGTGACATGCAGTCTAGTCGGCGGCCGTCCAGTTTAACAAAGCTCTGCCTTCTCCTTGTCCTCATCCGTGATAGGCGGAACACTGACTCACTGCTGGGAAACTGAATCAGTGTTCCGTCACGCACGAGGAGGAGGAGGCGGGGCTTTGTTATACTGGACGGCCGCTGACTAGACTGCATTTCACAGCGCTGGTGTTTTGGAGATTAGGTACATGAGGCTGAAGATGGACACAGTGAGGCAGGGAGATGGCACAGTGAGGCTGCAGATGGGCACAGTGAGGCTGCAGATGGGCGAAGTGAGGCTGCAGATGGGCGAAGTGAGGCTGCAGATGGCACAGTGAGGCTGCAGATGGGCACAGTGAGGCTGCAGATGGGCGCAGTGAGGCTGCAAATGGACATTGTTGACCCTCTTTTCCACTTACAGTAGCTGCGCATTTCTCAACCTAGGCTTATACTCGGGTCAATAAGTTTTCCCAGTTTTTTTGTGGTAAAATTAGGTGCCTCGGCTTATATTCGGGTCGGCTTATACTCGAGTATATACGGTAGGTTTTTTTTTCCATTGAAAGTTATAACAAATTAATAGAAATCATTACAAACTTTGCTGCAGAAATCATTTCTCAGGAATCTCCCATATGCCAATCAAATGCATAGGCACTGGTCATGTGACCTCTGCTAGAGGGAAGGATCGCGGCACAAACAGAACCAGAGAGTAACTGGTGCTTCTTTTTTTTGTCAGAGATGATGTGGCCAATGCCTGAGCTTCTGGTCATGTGACTGACCCCCCACAGTATAACTAAGCAATGGCATCTACAGCAAAACTCTCACTATTCCGCCTGACATACCTTGCGGAACAAATCCACCAGCAGCGGGCACGTCTTTACAAAACTCCAGTTCCCCTGAAATCGAATGGCGTCAGAAACTACGGGGTGAAAAACAAATGTAACAGCCGATTCAAAGAAATACGTGACATTAAATCAAATGCCGGAGTTAAAGCGGAGTTCCGCCCAAAATGTTTTTTTTTTTATTGATCCGAGCGTTATTCATTCTTAAAATAAAAAACGATTATACATGGTAATTGTGGATCTCTCTAAACTATAAATTTACTACTTACAATTTTCCTTCTTCTATTGCGACCGTTGCCATCATGATTGTGGGCATATGAAGCCCGATCGATATATCTTCCTGTATTTGCTTTGGAGAGGTGCATGCTGGGTAACCAGCATGCACCTCTCAATTTCGCTCATGCGCGAATCACCGGCGGCCGTACTGCCGATGGTTTCTAAAGTTGCCATAAAAACGGGCGGCGACGGAGGAAGGTCCCGCCCCGTTGTTATGGCAACATAGATAAACTCATCTCGGCGCTGTGATCCGCCTTCAATCGTGTCATTTCCTGTCAAGAAATAACGTGATTTTTGATCACAGTACTGCCCACAGACTCCTGGGAAATGATGACATATCATCTCCCAGGAGCACAGGCGAGGGAGGAAGTGACGAGGACCAGGAAGTGGCAGATTAGGAGGACTACATAGCAACAGGGCGATTCTGGTAAGTATAAAAAAAATTTTCCTCCAAATTTTTTTTTTTCATAGGTTTAGAGGAGTCTGATTGAGAAAAAAAAAATTCAGGGTGGAACTCCGCCTTAAAAAGTGTAGTAAAGTCATCTAAAATCGTCTGACAGGCTGGGATTTTATAACAGAAGAGATCCTAGTGGGGTCTCCCTGCCTGTCAGCGAGTAATGTGAGCTGAGCCATACATGCGCGGCTCAGATCACATTATGTGTGTCGCAGTGATGTGACTTTCTTGTGACATCGTCACAGCCCGGCCATTCAGTCGGCTGAAGATACCAAACCAGAAGGAACACCCAATGAAAATGGTAGTGCCGGGAGACCCGTGACAGCGCTGCGCTGAAGGGCTCCATTTGCAGGCGTGTCAGTTATAACGTGCGCTGTATACCAGTATATTATATTGGGACTTAAGAAAGAGAAACACTCGTGCGCACAAGTGAGTTACCAGGTGGACTAAAGTTGGTAGTGGATAGTGCCTCAGGACTTGCTGCCCTCAGGGATAGGGATATCCTAATAGTCAAAAGAGAAAAAAGAAGAAAAAGAAGAAGAGGGCGCACCAGCCTTGTGCATGATCCTTGGACATATTTCTATTAAAAATAAGATAAAAAACTACTCACAAACATGTGGGAAAAGATTTGCAATACAAATGATCTCCAGATGACAGCAATTGATCTGCTAACAACAGATGGTAACAAGGGAGATTTCAAGGGCCACTGCCGGCTGACGCATTTCGAAGGGATACCTTCTTACTCAAAGACTGACGCGTTTTGAAGGTATCCCTTGAAATCTCCCTTGTTACCATCTGGAGTCTGTTGTTAGTAGATCAATTACTGTCATCTGGAGATCATTTGTATTGCGAATCTTTTCCCACATTAGGACTTAACAGTGAAGGTGGACCAGGAGCACCGAAGAGGGACCCGAGAAGAGGAGGATCGGGGCTGCTCTGTGCAAATCCATTACAGAGGAGGGAAGTATAACATGTTTGTTATTTTTAAGGCTCTGTTGACATCTAGGCTTTTTTTGGGCGTATTTCTGCTCTAAGCCTCAGCTGTAAAAATGCCCAACAAGACAAACCCCATTCATTTCAATGGCCCCCGTTCACATCCGAGCGTTCTGTCGCCTGAAGCAAAACGTCCGTCACTCAAAAGAGTACAGGAGCTTCTTTTTTGGGCAGATTACAGGCGTTTTACATTCTTTTACATTGTGACCTTTTGACCTGTGCAAAATCGCAGTAAAAATCGCGCAACTTTCTGCCTGAAAACAATAATGCTCAGGTGTGAACAGAGCCTAAGGAAAACAAAAGCGAGACTTTAGTATCACTTTAAGGCTACTTTCACAGTGGAGGCATTTTTCAGGTGATTTTGGGCTAAAAATAGTGCCTGTAAAGCGGCTGAAAAACGCCTCCCCGGCAGCCCCAGTGTGAGAGCCCGAGTGCCTTTACAGCGGAGCGGTGCGCTTGCGGGACAGGAAAAAAAGTCCTACAAGCAGCATCTTTGTGGTGGTGCGGGAGCGGTGTATACAGCGCTCCTATACCACCCCGGTCATTGAAATCAATGGGGTAGCACGGCCGAAGCGCCTGCAAAGGGCAGCGGCGCTTTTCCGGCACTTTTAACCCTTTATTCGGCCGCTAGCGGGGGTTAAATGCAGCGCGCTAGCGGCCAAAAAGTGCCGCTAAAACAGCGATAAAGTGCCGCTAACGCCCCACCACCCCAGTGAGAAAGTAGCCTAAAGGCAAAACTTATTTTTTTTCTAATTCAGGGTGGAAAGGGTTTAAATCCTGTGCTACATTTTTTTTTTTGCAGTCAGTGTCCCCCCCTAGGGAGATTCAACCCTCTATTGGTCTTTGTGACCATAGTAACCAAGACAAAAAAATTGAAGAAAATCCTACATATGAGAGGATTAGTAGAACAAAGACGTGAGGGAAGATCGTCCAATGGGGACAAGTGTTCTGATGACAACGGACATGAGAATTCCCCTCATTTTGGGGAGATTTCCTCTCATTTCCTGTTGAATCTGCAAGACAGGAAGTTCAGGCAAATCTTCCCCCCGCAGGACACAGAGAGCAAAAAAATAACCCAATAGGAGATGTAACCCTCCCCTTTACTATATAAAAAAAGTGTTTGGGATTTCTATCCAGTTTTATCCTAACCCTTCCCCCAACCCTTAGACCCCTTTCACACTGAGGCGTTTTTCAGGCGCTACAGCACTAAAAATAGCGCCTGAAAAAAGCCTCAGCTGCAAACCCAGTGTGAAATCCCGAGTGCTTTCAAGCTGGGGCGCTGCGCTGGTAGGGCGTCACGAAAAGTCCTGCCAGCAGCTTCTTTGCAGCGGTGTAGGAGCGGTGAATACACCTCTCCTCCACCGCCCCCTCTTATTGGAAACTATGGGGCAGCGCTGCTATACTGCCGGCAAAGCCCTGCAGCAGCGGTGTTTTGCGGGCGGATTTAACCCCTTTTCAGGCACTAGCGGGGGTGCCCGCTAGCAGCCGAATAGCGCCGCTAAAGCAGCGCTAAGAATAGCGCCGCTTTACCGCTGACCCCCCGGGGGTCAGCTCAGTGTGAAAGGGCTCCTAATCAACTCCTTAAATCTGCTCTTGAGGAAGAAAGCCAATAAGATGGACACTGGACCGGTTACCTTTCAGCTTGGGCTTATAGGTAAGCGTGTGACTGAGCGTGTGCAGAAAGAATTCCTCCAGAGATTCGGGAATCACGCGGGTTCTGTACTTGGAGACCTTATAGGCAATTAACCTGCAGAGAAACAGATACAAGAACACAGCTCTGAGGATCAACTGGGTGAAAATGGAGCGTTTTATATCAAAACTACCGGATTATTTTGCTTTAAAGTGAAACTTTAGTCAGAAAATGAAGTCCTGCTAGATGACTTCAGGACGGCCCCTTTTTCAGTATAGATATATAAAACATCAGGAATAAGGGACTGTGTACAATCCAGTAATACACAGCTTTACCCAGGTCTGCACATGCTCAGTTGCTCTCCATTTTTTGGTCACTGCCGAATTTGTAGAGGCCGATCTGCTGACAGCCTTGAAGCGGAATGAAACCCTCCTATCCTTTACAGCCAAGGAAGCTTTTTCTGTTTAATCTGCAACTGCCATGGTCCTGCACATGTGATCAGTTAGGACTCCGGCCATTTGATGGTCTGACAGTTTGATTGAGGACACAAGCAAAATGTGACAGTGAGCGATCGATCCCGGCATTCCAGGAATGTAACTGTTTTTTGAAACCGTTAAAATCGATGGGTTTAGTTGCACTTTAGGATTTACTGCTGTTCAGGGGCTCTGAGCTTCAGCAAAATGGCCGCCTCTAGCAATAAAGAAACAGGAGCAATGCTGGAGGCAATTTACAGCACATACTCATTTCGGCAGCAGAATTATTAGTGTGGAAAGGATGTTATTTATGTTATTAATAAGGAAATGGATGTTCCTTGCTAAACATTATTTTTTATCAAGTTGTTCTGGGTAAAGTTCCACTTTAAAGGCACCCAAAGGTATTACATGGTGGTTGGAAGACCTGTCCTTCTTGAGCAATAGAGATAATAACAGCGATCAGATAACTTTTGCAGCACATTATTGGATTTCACAATCAGCAACTGAAATCGCAGGGAAGGGAGATTTACCAATGTTGTTCAACACCTGGCTTGTATGACTGACCACTCCCTGCTTCCACAACGCCATCGAGGAGCCCTGAAATAAAACACATCGCTCACATTTCTATAGCAGTTTGATTGATTTTACTGGCTAAGATACAATTCTAAATATCCAATCAGCATACCTCTAAGGAAACCATTCTTCTATGTGCAATCTGAATATTAAAGAACCAACTGTCCCGCCTATGAGCCCAGCTGTCCCGCCTATGAGCCCAGCTGTCCCGCCTATGAGCCCAACTGTCCCGCCTATGAGCCCAACTGTCCCGCCTATGAGCCCAGCTGTCCCGCCTATGAGCCCAGCTGTCCCGCCTATGAGCCCAGCTGTCCCGCCTATGAGCCCAACAGTCCCGCCTATGAGCCCAGCTGTCCCGCCTATGAGCCCAACTGTCCCGCCTATGAGCCCAACTGTCCCGCCTATGAGCCCAACTGTCCCGCCTATGAGCCCAACTGTCCCGACTATGAGCCCAACTGTCCCGCCTATGAGCCCAACAGTCCCGCCTATGAGCCCAGCTGTCCCGTCTATGAGCCCAACTGCCCCGCCTATGAGCCCAGCTGTCCCGTCTATGAGCCCAACTGCCCCGCCTATGAGCCCAGCTGTCCCGCCTATGAGCCCAGCTGTCCCGCCTATGAGCCCAGCTGTCCCGCCTATGAGCCCAACAGTCCCGCCTATGAGCCCAGCTGTCCCGCCTATGAGCCCAACTGTCCCGCCTATGAGCCCAACTGTCCCGCCTATGAGCCCAACTGTCCCGACTATGAGCCCAACTGTCCCGCCTATGAGCCCAACAGTCCCGCCTATGAGCCCAGCTGTCCCACCTATGAGCCCAACAGTCCTGCCTATGAGCCCAGCTGTCCCGCCTATGAGCCCAGCTGTCCTTCCTATGAGCCCAGCTGTCCCGCCTATGAGCCCAGCTGTCCCGCCTATGAGCCCAGCTGTCCTTCCTATGAGCCCAGCTGTCCCGCCTATGAGCCCTACTGTCCCGTCTACAGTATTCAGAATCGCTGTTTTTGTCTGAATACTTTGAAGTGCAAAGGAGGGATTTGGAGTTCTAGACCCCCAAGCCCTCCATAAAGGGTACCTGTCATTACCTTTTACTGTCACAAGAGATGTTTACATTCCTTGTGACAGCCCTGCGAGCTTGTGCAGCAAAGTAACCACATGCGTAAGTCACACCTGCATATGTATGTGCCTGCGTATGTTCAAATCACACATGAGGTATCGCTGTGATCCTCAGAGTGAGAGCAATAATTCTAGCAAAAAGACCTCCTCTGTAACTCTACCCTGGCAACCGTTACAATTTTTTGTAAGTTTTTTTTGTAAGTTGCGCCTATAGAGATTTTTTAGGTACCGTAGTTTGTCGCCATTCCACGAGTGTGCGCAATTTCAATGCATGACATGTTGGGTATCTATTTACTCGGCGTAACATCATCTTTCACATACAAAAAATTGGGCTAACTTTACCGTTCAGTTTTTTTTTTTAATTCATGAAAATGTATTTTTTCCCAAAAAAATGCGTTTGAAAGACTGCTGCGCAAATACCCTATGACATAAAATATTGCAACAATTACTATTTTATTCTCTATAGTCTCTGCTAAAAATATATATTTCTGACATTTGTTGCTTACAAGTTAAAATCCGTATTTTTTGCGAGAAAATTAGTTAGAACCCTCAAACATTATATATATATAATGTTTGAGGGTTCTAACTAATTTTCTCGCAAAAAATACGGATTTTAACTTGTAAGCAACAAAAGAAATCGGCTTAGTCATGAAAGGGTTAAATTTCATCAAGTTGCATTAAAGTGCTGCAAAGAACGTTCTTCTTATGGCGTTCCTTATTCAAAAACTTCTATACAAGAAAGTTCTTCTATACAGTCTGAACTTATCGTCCTTCCTTCACCACTCTGTATGTAAGAACACTCACCAGAACTTTATGACTTTGTGCCTTTGAGCTACAAAGTCTCCAAAGACTTATGGATTTTACTCTCCGGGGTCTCTGCAGGGGATCGAGCAGCTCCTCCTCTCCTCCAATTCATAGTGTAATACACTCACTCCTCAGTATTCATGCACAAGGAATATAAGAGGATCCCACATAGTATAATACTGTTTTTTTTAAAAAATGGCATAAAGTTCTGGTGAGTGTTCTCACATACAGAGTGGTGACGGAAGGACAATAAGCTCACAGACTGCACCGAAGAACTTCCTTGTATATAAGTTTTTGAATAAGGAACGCCATAAGAAGAATGTTCTTTGCCGCACTTTAATACAACTTGATGAAATTTAATACATGTGGATTGTTTTCTATATATGTGAACATGGCAAGTCTATAGACTGAATTGAAGTAATTGATTTGCACTGAAGCACTTTAATTTATGCTTTTGAAGCACTTTATGGTGTGTTGAACTTTCCCAATATACTTGGATCACTATAAATATATATATTTTTTGTTTTTGTTTTTTTAGATTAGAAAAGCACTATATTAGTTTTGATATTTTTCACTATTGCATTTAAGAATTTTCTGGCACATTAGAAGTAAACATTGGGACATCGCTGTGATGAGGCTACTTTCACACTGAGGCGCTTTACAGGCGCTAAAACGCTAAAAATAGCACCTGCAAAACGCCTTGAAAGCGCCTCTCCTCACGCTCCAAGGTGAGAGCCCGAGGGCTTTCACACCAGGGCGGTGCACTTGCAGGACGGTAAAAAAAAGTCCTGAAAGCAGCATCTTTTGCAACGCTGTAGGAGCGGTGTATACATCGCTCCTAAAGCTCCCCTGCCCATTGAAATCATTGGGGCAGCGACGCCAAACCGCTGGCAAGGCGCCGCTGCTGCAGCGCTTTGTGGGTAGTTTTAACCCTTTTTTGGCCGCTAGCGAGGGTTAAAAGCGCCCCCCCCCCCCCGCTAGCGAGGGTTAAAAGCGCCCCGCTAAAACGGCGGGAAAGCGCCGCTAAAAATAGTGGCGCTTTACTGCAGACGCCTCAGTGTATAAGTAGCGTAATTCCGCGTACAGACGATCGGAATTTCTGACAACAAATGTTCGATGTGAGCTTGTTGTCGGAAATTCCGACCGGGTGTGTATGCTCCATCGGACATTTGCTGTCGGAATTTACGCCAACAAATGTTTGAGAGCAGGTTCTCAAATTTTCTGACAAGACTTGTTGTCGGAAATTCTGATCGTGTGTACACAATTCCAACACACAAAATTCCACGCATGCTCAGAATCAAGCAGAAGAGCCACACTGTCTATTGAACTTCATTTTTCTCGGCTCGTCGTACGTCTTGTACGTCACCGCGTTCTTGACGTTCGGAATTTCCGACAACATTTTTGTGACCGCGTGTATGCAAGACAAGTTTGAGCCAACATCCATCGGAAAAAAATCCAGGATTTTGTTGTTGGAATGTCCGATCGTGTGTACGCGGCATTAGAGTTATATCTCCTGATCAGTGCAGGTTCAATGTACCTACAGGTGAGACTTATTATAGGCTTACAAGGGAAAAAAGTGGACTTTACTACGGCTTCAAAATGAAGGAAAAGCTTCATCATTCTGCTGATTACTTACATGAAAGCATCGTATCCAGGATGGAGAGCGAGATCTGAAATAGTGGAAAAGTTCTGTTAAAAAAACTGTACAGTAGATACAAGAAAAGGTAAAATAGCAATAATATGATATACCTTGGACATTTTGGACTGTTCTGAATTCTTCACAGAAGAAGCAGGCTGACAAAAAGCTTTGCCAATCAGCACAGCCAACAGATCTATAGATTCAAAGATGAAAAACGTTAGACAACATGGAAGCTGTATATTATCCAATGTGCCGTGTACAGGACACTGTGCACCCCCCCCGCACTGCTAAGCCTATGTGGGCATGCAAAGATTCCTATTCATGTTAGAAATAAAACTTTGTAGAACTTACTAGATATTATCTGTTCCACAAAGTCGGCATCAGAAGATGAATTTTCCATGTGCAGACACAGCGCCCGCATTCCCGAGCAGAACCAATCCACAGCACGACCCGTATCTGTACAACTGAACACAATGTATCAGTGATCAGAGATATTGTGTTATGTATCAAATGTCATTTACATTTTGGAAACTACAAGAAAGGGATTAGTACTGATCACCTGACAACGGCAGAACCTCCCAATCAGATGCCAAGAGGTGCCGCTAAAAATAGTTTGAGGACGGGTCTAAATGATGGGATTTTCAGGGCTCCTTCAGACGTATACTTTGCAATAAACATGTTTTACCAAAAAATACATCATGGACCAAGTCCCATTGTGGGGCCGTTCATTGTGAATGGCACCCCGACTTCAGCCTACAATATATTGGATGATAAAGCGCGCAAGGCGGTACTTGGATGTGATGTCATCACACACGCCAGGTCCGTACTCACAGCCGGAGTCGGCTCGACTATTTGATTTAATCCGTCATATTAGTGTTAAGTGGAGACACACATCTATGTGAGTTTATGTTTTTTCTTTTTTTTAAATAAACATTTTTTAGGTGGTTTTACACCTTTTTTTTCCCCTGAAAGAAAATTTCTGGACCGCGATTACCTGCGGATCCCGACTCCCAGAGCTACATGCGTTATTAGCTGGTTTACAGAATCACCAGCGCCTTTCTCTGGTGAGTATATTTAGTACATCTGGTGGTGGAGAGCGCGATGTTTGGTGAAATAAGGAAGAATTTGGAGGGATTGTTTTTTGTCACACGGGATTTTCACATTTTACATTAGACATTGGGTGGGATTTTTTGCTTTTCTTTGTTTGCAATGGACGTGTTTTTGGAGATTCATTATATGAGACACTTTATATTGATTGTTATTAATATTTGTTGCACTTTTAATATTTTTATGATTCATTTGAATTTAATTTTGCATATTGCACTTGAAGATATTGTTTACAGGACAGATCATCACAATTGGAGGTAGAAGCGCTCTTCACTTTATTTTTTATTTTTGGTGTTTACGTCAAATAGGATCACAGCTGCACTTTAAAGTATTTGATTAAAGGGATACTAACAAACATGTCATACTTACCTCCACTGTGCAGTTCGTTTTGCACAGAGTCTTCTAGGGTCCCATGGCGGCTCTCATAGGTCCTCCCCGCAAGAGCTAATCCCCTCTGGGAAGCTCTATCCCGAGGGGGTTACCTTGCGGGCGCGCTCCCGTGTGATACACTCGGCGGCCATAGCTGCCAAGTGTATGACTCGGCCCCGCCCCCCGGCGCGCAGCGTCATTGATTGACAGCAGCTGGAGCCAATGGCTGCGCTGCTTTTAATCATCCAATGAAGAGCCGACTAGAGCTCGAGGAAAGCAACGCGGGATCGCGCCCAAGGAGATACGGGTCTCAGGTAGATAAAACGGGGGCTCGGGGGGGGGGCTGGTGACTTCAAGGTGTTTTTTCACCTTATTGCATAGGATGCATTAAGGTGAAAAAACATGAAGCTTTACAACCCCTTTAAGCCCCCGTTCACACTACCGTGACTTTGAATCCGACATCCCTGCGTGACTTCCTCACGGCTTGCATACGAGTTCTTTAACCACTTGCCGACCAGTCGCCGTCATTATACAGTGGCCGATTGGCACGTTCCCACGAATCGCCGTAGCTGTACGGTGGATCCTTTAAGAGCCATAGCTGGCGCGTCCGCTGCACGGCGGGGAACACGATGCACGTGGTCGGCGGGCACGATGTCTGCCGGCCACCCACGATTGTGAGCACGAGAGCCAGAATGGGGATTTGTGTCCCTAGTATGTATGAATGTGAGTTAGGGACCTTAGATTGTAAGCTCCTTGAGGGTAGGGACTGATGTGAATGTACAATATATATGTAAAGCGCTGCGTAAATTGATGGTGCTATATAAGTACCTGAAATAAATAAAAATAAATAAAGTCTTACCTCTCCAGTACATCCTCTATTCCCACTATATCCATACTGTGCAAGTGCCACACAACTTCTAACACTGGAGGGCGCTGCTGAGCAGAAAAGTCACAACAGTGATGTAAGAAATAGAACGGCTTTAAAAATGATTTTCGGCAACATCAGCAACTCAACTCACTGCTTGTTCCCAGATCTCCTTCAAGAAAACCGAACATCTGAAACAATTTTCTGTCCTCAGCACTTTCAGGGTCCTCAGAAAAGCCGTCAACCTGTCCTAAAAATGTGATAGAAATGAGGGAGTGTTAGCGATGTTCAGAGCTTGTGTAGAATTACACTTATCGGCCCAGAAAAGATGTAATACCCCAATACAATGAGAGTGAGAATTCTGGTAATTAACCCCTACTGGGCTGAGCAAAATCTTTACACACGCCCCCAATATACACGCCCCCAATATACACGCACCCAATATACACGCCCCCAATATACACGCCCCCAATATACACGCACCCAACTGCAGCCTAATTCCTGAACAGCAGAATATGGGGGATTAGCCCTTAATACAGCGTGGAATACCGTGCAGATTTGTACATTTCATATTGAAATATTAAGGCCGGGTTCACACTATTGTGAATTGGCTGAGGGTTTCCCCGCATCCAATTCGTATGTCAGGAGAATGTGACGGCTCTCTATGGAGCTCTCTATGGAGCCGGTTCACATATCTATGGAGCGGCTCCGGTGCGAATTGCACATGAGTCCTGTGCGTCTTCTGGCCCGTTTCAGGTCCAAATTCAGCCAAAATTCAGATTGAAATCGGTACCTGAAACGGTGAACCGGGACGCACCGGACCCCCCACTGTGAGCCGCTCCATGCTGCAGTGTGAACCCAGTCTAAAGGGAACTTAAAGGGCTTGTATTTCCTTGTGTATCCTATGCATTAGGGTGAAAAAACACCTGGCAGAGACCGGCCCCCCCCCCGTTTTACTTACCTGAGCCCTGGAACTTGACCTGGAAGGGATGCGCTGTCTCTCTGCCCCGGGTTCTCGGCTCGATTAGATAGCAGCGCAGCCATTGGCTCCCGCTGCTGCCAATCAAATCCAATGATGCAGGCGCTGGGGGCGGGGCCGAGTCATACATTTGGTGGCTATGGATGCCGAATGCTGGATTCAGGAGTGCGCCTGCAAGGTAACAGGAGAGCGCTTCTCCTAGGAGGTTATCTGATGCGGGGAGGAGCCGCGAGAGTCGCCGGGGAACCCCAGAAGAGGTGGATCGGGGCCACTCTGTGCAAAACGAGCTGCACAGTGGAGGAAAGTATGGTATGTTTGTTATTTATAAAAAAAAAAAAAAATAATAATAACCTTTACAATCACTTTCTTTTTAATTATTTTTTTGGATACTTTTGTACAGGGTCAGCTTGATTTAAATAATGCATTGAGATTTCTGCTAACAATTTAAAAAAGCAGCAAAACCGATTTTTTTACTGCTATTTACTTATAGAAATATGAATATAAAAATTAAAGAGATTTCTGTGTTTAGTTCTGACCAACGCATGTCTGTAACAGGTTAGCAATGAAAGTGTATTTACAGTGAAAACTTTTATCACAGTTTTTAATTGAGGAGAAAAGGATGAAATCCGTGGTCGTCACGTTAGGTGGTCTGGGCCCCTTTCAGGTGGCCGTTTCGCAGTGTACCTGATCGGAAGGTCCATGCAGCCCTATGGACAGGTAGGTGTGAACAGACTTGTGTCCATTTATACCCACCTACCTTCCAGATCTGTTCCAGTTCAGGTTAAAAACACATTTTTGCAGACCGGAGAGGAGGCAGCCTAATGTAGACGGACAGCAGACTACAATTCCATCCAGCCACCCATAGAGCTGACATAGGTCTGCTGGACAGAATGTGAACAGGCATGGATGAGAACACACCGTCCCATTCTTAGCGGGTCTGTCCACAGATCCCCCACTGATTGGAGTGGACTCTTCTCCGACTTAGGGGGTCCTCAGAGGTGGCCCCTGACATCCCCAAACAGCTGCACATAATGTTCAGTACATGTGAACAGAAGACTGCAGACTTACTAGAGAACCGTCAAGCTACACACATGCTGCGGGTGTGCAAGACTGCTGGGGTCCAACGGCCACATGGCAAGCAGGAAAGGGCCACAGGTTGGGCACCAGGTGTTTAAAGTGGTTGTAAAGTCAGAAGTTTATTTTTTATCTTAATGAATTCTATCCATTATGATAAAAATCCTTGTGTGCAGCAGCCCCCCCTCCCCCCTAATACTTACCTGAGCCCCATCTCTGTCCAGCGATGTCCATGAGTGCCTCAGCTCTCTTCCCGATTGGCCAAGACACAACAGCAGCGCCATTGGCTCCCACTGCTGTCAATCAAAGCCAGTTTGCCAATCAGGGGAGAGAGGGGGTGGGGCCAAAGTAGAATAACATAATTTGTATAACATGATTTTTTTTTTCCCCTCTGAAAATAACAAACAGGCTTTACAATCACTTTAAACCTTCGGTCAGATTTTACTGCTGCCGGTATCCCTGCTAGGAAGATGAACCCTCTGTATTTGTCTTGGTGACCATTGTCAGTCACCGATACCACAAGCGATGTCAAATTCTACATTTTACAGCTGACACCAGAACAAGAGGTGAGAAGATATCTTCTAATGGGGACACTTCTTCCTCACTTTGGAAAGATTTCCTCTCACTTCCTGTTGTGTCTCCAGGACAGGAAGTGAAAATGAACACAGACAGCAGAACATAAACTGCTAGGGGTTGTAACCGTTTCTTCTTACTCTATCAAAAAAAAAAGTTTAAGCTATGCAGAGATTTTATAACTATGCAAAAATATCGAGCACATGCCTGATGCCTAGTACACGGGAATGTCGGGAGACATCAGCCGGTTACATAAAAACCAGCCGACATTCTGCCTTTGTGTATGTCAGCAGGTCAGACAGAAGCTGGCCGTTTGACCACCTTCTGTGGGACGAGCATGCTGGAAAACCATCAGCCGAGCGAATCACGATCAATGCTTTCAGCCAATGGCAGAGAGCGCTGACCAGAGTCTTCTGGCGGGGGGGAGGGGCATCAGTAATCAGATTTGATATGAATATTTTAGATGTTCCATTACATGGTAAACACCAGGATTTATATTCAGCTGTGCTCACTCGCTGGTCTTGGCTGAGCCATCCGTCCTCCATGTTGTCTCCGGGGTTGTGGCAGAGCTGTTGGATATTGGAGACAGCAGATCTTGCACCAAGTACATCAGCAGGAATGCCCAGATGTGAGGCCTGATCTCTTAAGGTGGAACCTGACAATAAAGAAAACACAGAGGGATTATCTGTTTCAGTTTCATGTTTAACCTCCCTGGCGGGATGATCATTTCAGATTTCTTGATGCTTAAAGCGGTACAATTGTTTTGCATGGAAATTTGGTGTTTTATTATTGTAGGCCTGTAATTCCAACGCCGCGTACACGCGATCGGACATTCCGACAACAAATGTTGGGTGTGAGCGTGCTGTCGGAAATTCCAACCGTGTGTAGGCTAATTCGGATATTTTTTTGTTCGGAATTTCCGACAACAAAAATTTGAGGGTTGGTTTTAAAATTTTCCGACAACAAAATCCGTTGTCGGAAATTCCGATCGTGTGTACACAATTCCGACGCACAAAGTTCCACGCATGCTCGCAATCAAGCACAAGAGCCGCACTGGCTATTGAACTTCGTTTATCTCGGCTCGTCGTACGTGTTGTACGTCACCGCGTTCTGGACGTTCGGAATTTCCCACAACATTTGTGTGACCGTGTGTATGCAAGACAAGTTTGAGCCAACATCCGTCGGAAATAAATCCCAGGATTTTGTTGGTGGAATTTCCGGAACGCAACATTAGGAATAACACACTTAAATCTGTCCAAGCAAGAGTCTGGTAGACATGCCGGGTGTGATAAAGTTTGACATACGAAATCATAAATTATAATATAATAACTATAAATAATAACAAATAATAATATAATAATAATAAAAATTACTCAATAATGTAATCAAATCAAAAACACTGAAATTTGCTCAGTTGCAGAATTGTCGCTGTCATTATTTTCAGTGTTTGATGACGGATTTCCCCACAAATCGCGATCGATCAATTCTGCGAGTGATTCTAATTTATTATCGCTGTTTTCTAGCGGGTCTAAAACCACTTTTGACGTAAAGCGACGGTTTTTGGTTGCTATGGACAATCTCTAGTTTCCAGGCAGAAAGAACAGTATATAGAATATAAAACTGCATGCAGGGCATGGGACAAACCACTAGGGACAAAAGGGATGTGAAATAAATTGATACAGTAATTTAATCTGTAAGATCACAGTGTACTGTATGTGTATTGTGTGCTTTTCACTTTTTGAATTTGGCGCCGTTCTCCGTCCCCGTGCGTCACAACGCTCGCAGGGAACGGAGCCCGGCACCGTGATAGATCCGGCGGAGGACACGGCTCGCACACACAGTGGGGGGGGGGACACATCGCAGGGAACGGAGCTTGGCGCTGTGATAGATCCGGCAGAGGACACGGCGCGCACACACAGCAGGGGGGGGGGGCTTGGGAAATCGCAGGGAACGGAGCTTGGCGCTGTGATAGATCTTGCGGAGGACACGGCTCGCACACACAGCGGGGGGGGGGGGGGGACGACATCGCAGTGAACGGAGCTTGGCGCTGTGATAGATCCGGCAGAGGACACGGCGCGCACACACAGCGGGGGGGGGGTACATCGCAGGGAACGGAGCTCGGCGCTGTGATAGATCCGGCGGAGGACACGGCTCGCACACACAGCGGGGGGGGGGGGGAACATCGCAGGGAACGGAGCTCGGCGCTGTGATAGATCCGGCGGAGGACACGGCTCGCACACACAGCGGTGGGGGGGGGGGGGGACATCGCAGGGAACGGAGCTCGGCGCTGTGATAGATCCGGCGGAGGACACGGCTCGCACACACAGCGGGGGGGGGGGGGACATAGCAGGGAACGGAGCTCGGCGCTGTGATAGATCCGGCGGAGGACACGGCTCGCACACACAGCGGGGGGGGGGGGACATAGCAGGGAACGGAGCTCGGCGCTGTGATAGATCCGGCAGAGGACACGGCTCGCACACACAGCGGGGGGGGGGGGACATAGCAGGGAACGGAGCTCGGCGCTGTGATAGATCCGGCAGAGGACACGGCTCGCACACACAGCGGGGGGGGGGGGGGACATAGCAGGGAACGGAGCTCGGCGCTGTGATAGATCTGGCGGAGGACACGGCTCGCACACACAGCAGGGGGAGACATCGCAGGATACTGGGGACAAGGTAAGTAACCTCTTCCTGGATCCTGCGGTGCGATCCCGGGTGTGGCTCGGGGGTTACCGCTTTTGGTACTGAAAATCCACCCCGGGCCACACTCAGGAATACTGCCAGGGGGGGTTAAAGCCCAATTTTTGAACAAACACATCTGGCACATTTGTTCCCATGCATGCAAGAGGAGAGTTGAGTGACACAAACATGAGTTTCAGTTTCCTACTTCTCCTTTCACTGTCCAGTCACAGGCTGGGGGAGGGAAAAGTCCTACAAGTGATACTGACCTGCAACAGAGAGAAGTCAGGTCTTAAACTCTGTCACATTGGACTGTGTTGAAGAACTGTATAAATCTAAGGACTGGATGGACAAATACAAATCCTTGGGCATGTTAAACAGCTTTTACCATCCAGTATATGTATTTTATCTCTGTCTATTGCGTAATGCCTGGAGCTCAGCTTTAGGGCCCATTCATAGGAGGTAGGAATGTGCTGGGCGGCCATTCCAGCGGAGTTCCTAACAACAGCGGGTCAGAGGAGGAGCCAACAGCGGGGTCAGAGGAGGAGCCAACAGCGGGGTCAGAGGAGGAGCCAACAGCGGGGTCAGAGGAGGAGCCAACAGCAGGTCAGAGGAGGAGCCAACAGCGGGTCAGAGGAGGAGCCAACAGCGGGTCAGAGGAGGGAGCCAACAGCGGGTCAGAGGAGCAGCCAACAGCGGGGTCAGAGGAGCGAACAGCAGGTCAGAGGAGGAGCCAACAGCGGGGTCAGAGGAGGGAGTCAACAGCGGGGTCAGAAGAGGAGCCAACAGCGAGGTCAGAGAAGGAGCCAACAGCGGGTCAGAGGAGGGAGCCAACAGCAGGTCAGAGGAGGGAGCCAACAGCGGGTCAGAGGAGGGAGCCAACAGCGGGTCAGAGGAGGGAGCCAACAGCGGGTCAGAGGAGGGAGCCAACAGCGGGTCAGAGGAGGGAGCCAACAGCGGGTCAGAGGAGGAGCCAACAGCGGGGTCAGAGGAGGAGCCAACAGCGGGTCAGAGGAGGGAGCCAACAGCGGGTCAGAGGAGCAGCCAACAGCGGGGTCAGAGGAGCGAACAGCAGGTCAGAGGAGGAGCCAACAGCGGGGTCAGAGGAGGGAGTCAACAGCGGGGTCAGAAGAGGAGCCAACAGCGAGGTCAGAGAAGGAGCCAACAGCGGGTCAGAGGAGGGAGCCAACAGCGGGGTCAGAGGAGGGAGCCAACAGCGGGTCAGAGGAGGGAGCCAACAGTGGGTCAGAGGAGGGAGCCAACAGCGGGTCAGAGGAGGGAGCCAACAGCGGGTCAGAGGAGGGAGCCAACAGCGGGTCAGAGGAGGGAGCCAACAGCGGGTCAGAGGAGCAGCCAACAGCGGGTCAGAGGAGGGAGCCAACAGCGGGTCAGAGGAGCAGCCAACAGCGGGGTCAGAGGAGCGAACAGCAGGTCAGAGGAGCAGCCAACAGTGGGGTCAGAGGAGGAGCCAACTGCGGGGTCAGAGGAGGAGCCAACTGCGGGGTCAGAGGAGGAGCCAACTGCGGGGTCAGAGGAGGAGCCAACTGCGGAGTCAGAGGAGGAGCCAACTGCGGGGTCAGAGGAGGAGCCAACTGCGGGGTCAGAGGAGGAGCCAACTGCGGGGGTCAGAGGAGGAGCCAACTGCGGGGTCAGAGGAGGAGCCAACTGCGGGGTCAGAGGAGGAGCCACTGCAGAACAGAGATGACAGTTGCTCTTTAAAAATTATGATTTAAATGAAATCCACCCTGGTGGGTACTCACACCGGTTTATCTCTTTATAGTCCTGTACCCCATGTGTTAGAATTTGTGGTTGATTTCTGCAAGGAAATGCCTTTTTTTTTTAATCATTAAAATGGTACTTCCCGCTCTCCCTCTGCAGTGCTCTATGCTGGCAGAGCTCAGTAGCAGCCACACCCCTCAGCACAAGGGAGGGGCGTGTCTGACCACATCTGTTATTGAGTGCTGATTACTGACAGCACTGGGTCAATCTCTGGTGAATACTGAATGATGTAGTCATGCTTACTACTAACACAGGATAATGAAGGTTGCTCATACATTGCCTGTCTGCCGCATATCTACTTCTGTCTTTTTGAATATAGTTAGTTATTCATATGGTAAACATATTTTTGCTGCAATTACAGTTTATTTAAAACAAAAGTGTTACAAAAGAATTACATATTAAAAGTAGTAAAACAACTACATTTACTGACAATAATCACCATTTAAAGTCAATGTATAAAGAAAAGTTTTGGATACTTTCTCTCAGGTTCAGACAGGAGATGAAGATTGTGAGTCAGGAGACCAGCAGAAAATTTCACTTACCGATAAACGATTCTGGAAGTCGGGCAGATTTCGGAGAATGTTTTGAATCTGAATTATTTTCCCCATCACAAACCTTCTTACAGGGAGGATCCTCTGCCTATAATTTGCATTGAAATAGAAGAAATTTACATTCTAATGCCGGGTACACACTATTCGTTTTTCAGCATGCGCGGCCGGCTTCTGTTGAACAGACAAACATACACACAGACTGAATGTTGGCCGTTTTTTTTTTTTATGTCTCCCGACATTCTTCCCGTGTGTACCTGGCTTAAAACAACAAGACAATCAATGTGATCGTCACCCGGGTCATCTACCTGGATTGTCTATGCAATAAGAGAGTCTGGGACACACAAAGGTGGGCGGGAACACAGTGCATGGGGCCCCATTCCCAAAGCCAATCATCTCCCTGCGTTGTACATATGTTATGGTTTATAGATCCCGTGTGCTGGGGCGACTGAACTCCTACACCAGAGTGACATCATCCAACGCTGGCCAATGAGGACGGTTGCATCACAGCACCCAGAAGAAGCCGGGTAGAAGATGCCAGAACAAGTGAGGGACCCCTGACCATTGAAGGAGTGGAAAGTGTTGTGGACTTTAGTTCTGCTTTTTACCTGCTGTGTTTTCTTTCCATACATTTAGTTTTATTCACTTGGAATGTGCCTTTAAATTTGCTAAAAAAAAAAATCTGACTACTCCTGGCAGAGCCACCCCTCCCACTCTGCACTCCATAGTCATCTCCTCTTCTGGGAAGGTTTTATATACTGTCTGTGCTGGCCCAGCTCCTTTGCCACTCCAATCACCTCCCTTCATAACCTTTTATGTAGCTGCTAGGAAGGAGTGAAGGGGAATACTATAGAGCAGGGGTGTCAAACTTAATTTCATCGTGGGCTGCATCAGCAGTATGGCTGCCTTCAAAGGGTCGGTTGTATCTGGGGTGCATTATGTACAGAGTGCAGTGTTCAGGGTGCGTCATGTACAGAGTGCAGGGTTCAGGAGTACACTATGTACAAAGTGCAGGGTTCAGGGGTACACTACGTACTGAGTGCAGGGTTCAGGGGTGTACTATGCACAGAGTGCAGGGTTCAGGGGTGTAATATGCACAGAGTGCAGGGTTCAGGGGTGTACTACGTACAGAGTGCAGGGTTCAGGGGTGTACTATGCACAGATTGCAGGGTTCAGGGGTGGACTATGCACAGAGTGCAGGGTTCAGGGGTGGACTATGCACAGAGTGCAGGGTTCAGGGGTGTACTATGTACAGAGTGCAGTGTTCAGGGTGCGTCATGTACAGAGTGCAGGGTTCAGGAGTACACTATGCACAGAGTGCAGGGTTCAGGGGTGTACTATGCACAGAGTGCAAGGTTCAGGGGTGCACTACGTACAGAGTGCAGGGTTCAGGGGTGTACTATGTACAGAGTGCAGGGTTCAGGGGTGTACTATGTACAGAGTGCAGGGTTCAGGGGTGAGTTAAGTATAGAGTTCAGGGTTGCGTTGTGTATGGGAGTGCAAGGTTTAGGGATGCACTATGCAGTGTGTGCAACCCCAACTGCCCTCCCTCTCTCTCCTACCAGGCTCTAGTACCTCTCTGGGTAGGAAGCTCTAGAACCTCCCTGTGTAGGCGATGTTGCAGGGAGATCATTCTTCCTCTCAGATTCTGGAGAAGGATTCTGTCCCCACCATCAGTACATGTAGGGATCTGTTTGTTCCAGGAGCCGCTGAGAGCAAAACTGTCCCATGTAATTACAGAAAGCTTCTATGTTGACAGCGGAGCGCGGGAGAGGAAGGTGAGCGCCGGAGCGCAGAATGGAGTCGTGACAGGTTCTGGCTGCAAAACTGGGTGTGAGGGCCACATGAGAAGGCTTGGTGGGCCGCAAACCCCCCCCCCCGGGCCTTGTGTTTGACATCTGTGCTATAGAGTGTCACTTGAGCGACAGTTGAGTCTGTGGGGCTGCTGACATCCCATCCAAGATGGCGGGAGTCTCAGGCCTTTTCAAGTTCTAAACTAAGGATGAGCTCCGGCGTGTTCGCACAGCCCGCCAGGAAGTCGGAATTGCGCTGCTCTAATCACAGACAGGGAGACATTTCCTGATCTCTGCAGCCGCACATCGGGACAATTTTTCACTGCCTGTGATTAGCACAGTCAGATGATCCTCAGTCTAAACAAGGGAAGATTTTACAGGTAATAAACCAAATGCCTAAAATACATGAAATATAATCCGGTAAAGTCACCCAAGTGACGCTCTGAGTCTGCCAACATCCCATCCAAGATGGCGGCTCCCAGCACAAGTCTAATGGCTTTTGGAAGTCTACAGAAAGGAAGATTTTACAGGAAATGAAAGCTCTGGTGACAGGGTCTCTTTAATGCCTAAGAAAATGATTACTACAAGACTTATCACCCCAATACACACGATTCCGGTGAGCTATAAAATCGGGGTGTTCCTTCCTCCGCTTACTCCCCCCCCCAGCAGCCTCACCTCCAGCAGAAATCCATTCACATCCTGATGACAGCTCAGCAAATACACCGCCGCCTCCTGGATCCTCTTCCTGCTGTATTCAGATTTCCTGGATGCCTTGCTGGCTCTGCTGGCTGCAAAATAATGAATGGAGGAGTTTATATATATCAGAGCGCACAGCATATAGTGAATGGAGGAGTATATATATATCAGAGCGCACAGCATATAGTGAATGGAGGAGTATATATATATCAGAGCGCACAGCACATAGTGAATGGAGGAGTATATATATATCAGAGCGCACAGCATATAGTGAATGGAGGAGTATATATATCTGAGCGCACAGCACATAGTGAATGGAGGAGTATATATATATCAGAGCGCACAGCACATAGTGAATGGAGGAGTATATATATATATCAGAGCGCACAGCACATAGTGAATGGAGGAGTATATATATATATCAGAGCGCACAGCACATAGTGAATGGAGGAGTATATATATATCAGAGCGCACAGCACATAGTGAATGGAGGAGTATATATATATATATATATATATATATATATATATCAGAGCGCACAGCATATAGTGAATGGAGGAGTATATATATATATATATCAGAGCGCACAGCATATAGTGAATGGAGGAGTATATATATATATATATATATATATATATATATCAGAGCGCACAGCATATAGTGAATGGAGGAGTATATATATATATATATCAGAGCGCACAGCATATAGTGAATGGAGGAGTATATATATATATATATATATATATATATATATCAGAGCGCACAGCATATAGTGAATGGAGGAGTATATATATATCTGAGCGCACAGCACATAGTGAATGGAGGAGTATATATCAGAGAGCACAGCACATAGTGAATACTTTATTGTGGCCACTAGATGGAGCTGACGATCACAGGAAATCAACGTATTCAGGAAATTATGGCCAGAATTAGTGGGGGAGGGGTGAATTCTTGTCACGTTCGTCCAACAAATTTTGTATAAATGGACCCTCTTGGAATGAAGATTTTGAGATTTATTTGCAGTATTTACCTTTAGGACCCGTCCACATGATCTGCACAATACAATGTTGTTGTTTTATTATTATAATTTTATTTATTATTATTTTCAGCATTTTCAGAAAAATCCAAACATTATCTTAACACACACAGAATGTAAATTATCTTATCAGTTCTCGTTCTCTCCCCTCCGATAGCGAAATAGAGGGGGGGGGGGCTTGTGTCCCGGAGATTGGGGGGTGGGGGGATGGGGTTGCCTTGCATTGTTTGTTTTCTATTGGATAGTAAAGTTCTCGCTGTACATCCGGCCCGGTCTGGATATGAGAGCCGTGGGTCTCATAGATGGAAAGACAAGAGGGGGGGAATCAATGCATACGCCATAGTGCAGTATCACCAATAAACAGATCTACTCACAGGGATATAACATGAGGACTGGAGGACACTGTGGGGGGGGATTGTGATGTAGGGAGGGATGTAGGGAGAGATGAATGACCGCCGTCATGTAACCAAGCCTGGTGTGGTGCTGGATGAGCCGCACGGATCCCTTGCTCCAAGCTGACCGGCCCCTGAATGACATCACCGCTGGATTGTATACAGTTACAGGATGCATTTCGAGGAGACTTCTTCAGGGGCTGAAGAAGAGGAAGTCTCCTTAAAGCACATTGTGAGTCGGATGTACAGCGGGAGCTCCATTAGAAACAAAGTATTGATTTCCTGGTGCTGTGAAGTGATCTGACCAGTTATTACCCTCCAGGTGATGTAACATTTCTTTCACACTGGGGCCGCGTTAGCTGTACCGTTGTTTTAGCTGCATTTTTCGACCTCTAGTGGGGCACTTTTAATCCCTGCTGGTGACCAAAGAAAGGGTTAAAAGCGCCCGTGTTGCTGCGCTGCAGAAGCGCTTTGCAGGCCCTTCAACAGCGGTGCCCATTCATTTCAATGGGCAGTGCGTTTTGGGAGGGGCGTATACCGCACTTCCAAACCGCCCCCAAGATGCTGCTTGCAGGACCTTTTTTTCCCATCCCACAGTGTGGAACCACTCGGCGAGCACTCGGGGAGGACTCGGGAAGGACTCGGGAAGCATTCGGGAAGGACTCGGGAAGGACTCGGGAAGGACTCGGGAAGGACTCGAGAAGCACTCGGGAAGGACTCGGGAAGGACTCGGGAAGGACTCGGGAAGGACTTGGGAAGCACTCGGGAAGGACTCGGGGAGCACTCGGGAAGGACTTGGGAAGGACTTGGGAAGCACTTGGGAAGCACTCGAGATGCACTCGGGATGCACTCGGGAAGCACTCGGGAAGGACTCGGGGAGCACTCGGGAAGGACTCGGGGAGCACTCGGGAAGGACTCGGGAAGGACTCGGCGAGCACTCGGGAAGGACTCGGCGAGCACTCGGGAAAGATTCGACGAGCACTCAGGAAGGACTCGGGAAGCACTCAGGAAGGATTCGGGGGCACTCGGGAAGGACTTGGGAAGCACTCGGGAAGGACTCGGCGAGCACTCGGGAAGCACTTGGCAAGGACTATGGGAAGCACTCGGAGAGCACTCGGGAAGGACACGGGGAGGACTCGGGAAGGACTCGGGGAGGACTCGGGGAGCACTCGGGGAGGACTTCGGGAGCACTCGAGAAGGACTCGGGAAGCACTCGGGAAGGACTCGGGATGCACTCGGAAAGCACCCGGGAAGCACTCGGGAAGGACTTGGGGAGCACTCGAGAAGGACTCGGGAAGGACTTGGGAAGCACTCGGGAAGGACTCGGGGAGCACTCGGGAAGGACTTGGGAAGGACTTGGGAAGCACTTGGGAAGCACTCGAGATGCACTCGGGATGCACTCGGGAAGCACTCGGGAAGGACTCGGGGAGCACTCGGGAAGGACTCGGGAAGGACTCGGGAAGGACTCGGGAAGGACTCGGCGAGCACTCGGGAAGGACTCGGCGAGCACTCGGGAAAGATTCGACGAGCACTCAGGAAGGACTCGGAAAGCACGCAGGAAGGACTCGGGGGCACTCGGGAAGCACTCGGGAAGGACTTGGGAAGCACTCGGGAAGGACTCGGCGAGCACTCGGGAAGCACTTGGCAAGGACTATGGGAAGCACTCGGAGAGCACTCGGGAAGGACACGGGGAGGACTCGGGAAGGACTCGGGGAGCACTCGGGGAGGACTTGGGAAGGACTTCGGGAGCACTCGAGAAGGACTCGGGAAGCACTCGGGAAGGACTCGGGATGCACTCGGAAAGCACCCGGGAAGCACTCGGGAAGGACTTGGGGAGCACTCGAGAAGGACTCGGGAAGCACTCGGAAAGGACTCGGGATGCACTCGGAAAGCACCCGGGAAGCACTCGGGAAGGACTCGGGGAGCACTCAGGAAGGACTCGGGGAGGACTCGGGGAGGACTCGGGAAGGACTCGGGAAGGACTCGGGAAGCACTCGGGAAGGACGCGGGAAGGACTCGGGGAGCACTCGGGAAGGACTCGGGAAGGACTCGGGAAGGACTCGGGGAGCACTCGGGAAGGACTCGGGGAGCACTCGGGAAGGACTCGGGGAGCACTCGGGAAGGACTCGGGGAGCACTCGGGGAGCACTCGGGAAGGACTCGGGGAGGACTCGGGAAGGACTTGGGAAGGACTCGGGGAGCACTCGGGAAGAACTCGGGAAGGACTCGGGGAGCACTCGGGGAGCACTCGGGGAGGACTCGGGGAGCACTCTGGGAGGACTCGGGGAGCACTCGGGAAGGACTCGGGGAGCACTCGGGAAGGACTCGGGGAGCACTCGGGAAGGACTCGGGGAGCACTCAGAAAGGACTCGGGAAGCACTTGGAAAGGACTCGGGAAGCACTTGGAAAGGACTCGGGAAGCACTCGGAAAGGACTCGGGAAGCACTCAGGGAGCACTCAGGGAGGCACTCGGGAAGGACTCGGAAAGGACTCGGGGAGCACTCAGGGAGGACTCGGGAAGCACTCGGGAAGCACTCGGGAAGGACTCGGGAAGCACTTGGGGTCTCAGACTGGGGAGGCATGAGAGGCGCTTTAAACGTCTGAAAACCATCTTCAGTATGAAAGGGGTCTTACACCTCAAATCTCTGCGCTCGGAGTTCCATTTCAAATTAAAATAAAAACATTGATGACAAATCAGATCCCGCCCCATGGTGGGAGGTTCTCCTATTTATAAATCTGAGAGTTAGAATTGTATAATTTTAGAATTGTATCTCTTATCATGGCGGTCAGTGTTTGCTGAGTGGGTGTGATCTTCTATCCAATGCCAGAGCCAAGAGAACTCCATCAGAAGGAATCACTTCTTATAACAAACAAACCCTTCAAGTGTAAGTTCACCTTGTCAGAAAAACAAAACCTCCTACACCCCCCCTCCCCCCTCCCCCCTCCCCCCACTGTACTTACCTCTATGGATAACGACCCGTCATGCAGCCCATGGAACGTTCCGGGGATTTGAAATCCTCACTCTTCTTCTCCCTCCTCGCTCTGCAGATTTCCAGGACAGATCTGAGTGATTCTGATTGGTCTTTGCTGCCGCACAGAATCACCCGGATCTGTCCCAGAAGCGAAGCACAGCAAAGAGGGAGAGGAGCGGGGGGGTTCCAATCACTGGACCACAGGCAGTGTGGGCACTGAGCGCTCACCACCCACGGAGGTCAGATACTCCCAGAAGTGGCCTTATCCAAGGAACCTGATACCATGGAAGTGGCCAGGAAATCAATACTCCGGAAAGTGTCCGTTTCCCGGGAAATCAATACTCCGGAAAGTGTCCGTTTCCCGGGAAATCAATACTCCGGGAAGTGTCCGTTTCCTGGAAATCAATACTACGGGAATTGTCCGTTTCCCGGGAAATCAATACTCCGGGAAGTGTCCGTTTCCCTGGAAATCAATACTCCGGAAAGTGTCCGTTTCCTGGAAATCAATACTACGGGAATTGTCCGTTTCCCGGGAAATCAATACTCCGGGAACTGTCCGTTTCCCTGGAAATCAATACTTTCACAAGGAATTTTCGTTCAGCAGTCGCATATGGCGACCCATCACATTTCGCTGCCTGCTGCAGTGCGCATGCGCGATGCCACCATATGCGTTCCAACACTTTTACGACAAAACTCCACACCCCTCACTTCGCTCGGCATAATTATATTCCATCTTTATGTCCACTTGGATATTGGGGTTGAACCCGGACTTAGGGGTGGAGTTTTGTCATAAAAGTGTTGGAACGCATATGTCGGCGTCGCGCATGCGCACTGCAGCAGGCAGCGAAATGTGATGGGTCGCCGTACGTGACGCTACACCGCGTCACTTTACACACAGGGGCGTCCAATCATCCGGGGGGCAGAAGTGGGTCTTAAAGGGGAACTCCACCCCACCAAGGATCCTGGATGACACACCTGGGATCACGTGGTGAGGAAGGAGGAGCTCTGCACATGGTGGGATAACTCCTCCCCCTCCTGTAATACCGCACATCGCCTATAGGGCGCGTCACACAGGAAATAAACGTCACATATACCGAGCAGCTCCGCCAGGCTCCTCTTCACACCTCCCGGGGTAGAGCCGGTCACCGCCGACATCACACACAGAAGACCTCGGGATCACCGGGACCTTTCCGCCACTCTCCGGGCAGATACGGCGCGCTGTGCTCCTATTGGTGGATCCGCGGTGTGGGCGCGCTTCTATTGGTGGAATTCTGGACGCTAGAGGTAAAGACACTTCTGTGGGGCCGAAGGAGCGGCCATTTTATTGTGGCCAAAGCTGTGTAGTGCCAATTCTCAGGTCATATGAGGTCCCAATTCATTTATTTTCTATCATTTTTAACCATTTCAGTTCTTTACCCCCCTCCCCCTTCACGACCAGGGCGTTTTTGTTTGTTTTTTTGCCATGCAGAACTGCGCTACTTTATCTGACAATTGCGCCACACTGTGCCCAAAATTCATTTATATCATTTTTTTTATGAGCGTTCTTTTGGAGGTAATTGATCACCTCTGCATTTATTTATTTGTTTTTATTATATAAACAAAGAAAGACCAATAATTAAAAAAAAAAACAACTTTCTGCTCTACAACATCTCCAATAAAAAGATAAAAAAAAAAATCGAATCTCTTAAAGCGGTAGATAACCGCAAGAAAAAAAAGATCTCCCTGCAAATGAATGTGATAATGTGTGGGGTGCGTCACGTATACATTTATTGGGGTACACATTAATGAGGACTTACCTGAGAACGGAGCCTTCCGGCGACACACTGTCACCGCTGACCGCCATCGCTCCAAACTGTCCCTGATTTGGAGGGAGTGTCCCTAATTTGGAGGGAGTGTCCCTGATTTGGAGGGACTGTCCCTGATTTGGAGGGAGTGTCCCTGATTTGGAGGGACTGTCCCTGATTTGGAGGGAGTGTTCCTGATTTGGAGGGACTGTCCCTGATTTGGAGGGAGTGTCCCTGATTTGGAGGGAGTGTTCCTGATTTGGAGGGAGTGTTCCTGATTTGGAGGGACTGTCCCTGATTTGGAGGGACTGTCTCTGATTTGGAGGGAGTGTCCCTGATTTGGAGGGACTGTCCCTGATTTAGAGGGAGTGTCCCTGATTTGGAGGGACTGTCCCTGATTTGGAGGGAGTGTCCCTGATTTGGAGGGACTGTCCCTGATTTGGAGGGAGTGTCCCTGATTTGGAGGGACTGTCCCTGATTTGGAGGGAGTGTTCCTGATTTGGAGGGACTGTCCCTGATTTGGAGGGAGTGTCCCTGATTTGGAGGGAGTGTTCCTGATTTGGAGGGAGTGTCCCTGATTTGGAGGGACTGTCCCTGATTTGGAGGGAGTGTCCCTGATTTGGAGGGACTGTCCCTGATTTGGAGGGAGTGTCCCTGATTTGGAGGGACTGTCCCTGATTTGGAGGGAGTGTTCCTGATTTGGAGGGACTGTCCCTGATTTGGAGGGAGTGTCCCTGATTTGGAGGGAGTGTTCCTGATTTGGAGGGAGTGTTCCTGATTTGGAGGGACTGTCCCTGATTTGGAGGGACTGTCTCTGATTTGGAGGGAGTGTCCCTGATTTGGAGGGACTGTCCCTGATTTAGAGGGAGTGTCCCTGATTTGGAGGGACTGTATGTGATTTGGAGGGACTGTATCTGATTTGGAGGGAGTGTCCCTGATTTAGAGGGACTGTCCCTGATTTGGAGGGAGTGTCCCTGATTTGGAGGGACTGTACCCGATTTGGAGGGACTGTATCTGATTTGGAGGGAGTGTCCCTGATTTGGAGGGAGTGTCCCTGATTTGGAGGGAGTGTTCCTGATTTGGAGGGACTGTCCCTGATTTGGAGGGAGTGTTCCTGATTTGGAGGGAGTGTCCCGGATTTGGAGGGACTGTCCCTGATTTGGAGGGAGTGTCCCTGATTTGGAGGGACTGTCCATGATTTGGAGGGAGTGTTCCTGATTTGGAGGGAGTGTTCCTGATTTGGAGGGACTGTCCCTGATTTGGAGGGAGTGTCCCTGATTTGGAGGGAGTGTTCCTGATTTGGAGGGAGTGTTCCTGATTTGGAGGGACTGTCCCTGATTTGGAGGGACTGTCTCTGATTTAGAGGGAGTGTCCCTGATTTGGAGGGACTGTATGTGATTTGGAGGGACTGTATCTGATTTGGAGGGAGTGTCCCTGATTTAGAGGGACTGTCCCTGATTTGGAGGGAGTGTCCCTGATTTGGAGGGACTGTACCCGATTTGGAGGGACTGTATCTGATTTGGAGGGAGTGTCCCTGATTTGGAGGGAGTGTTCCTGATTTGGAGGGACTGTCCCTGATTTGGAGGGAGTGTCCCGGATTTGGAGGGAGTGTACCTGATTTGGAGGGACTGTCCCTGATTTGGAGGGAGTGTCCCTGATTTGGAGGGAGTGTCCCTGATTTGGAGGGAGTGTCCCTGATTTGGAGCAATGTCCCTCTGTCCCTCATTCCTCCTCATTTGTCCCTCATGTTGATCTGATCTATATAGATATATATAAAATGTACTT
Source organism: Aquarana catesbeiana (assembly GCA_037953035.1). Lineage (NCBI taxonomy): Eukaryota > Metazoa > Chordata > Amphibia > Anura > Ranidae > Aquarana > Aquarana catesbeiana. Next base: position 63,558 of record JBBHAA010003473.1, on the reverse strand, counting down.
TTTATCTATCATAAAGTGTTTCCCAGCACTAAACCTTTCATCTGATCTCTAAATTGCTACATTTGTAAATTCCAAAAGCCGATATAAAGGAATATTAGTGGTAAAAAAAAGCACTTGTGGGTTTCACCAATCTTGTTTTTTTGTACAATTCTCCTTTAAGGGGGCGTGGCAAGGGGTGTGTCCTATGCCTGCATACTTTTGTTGATAGGTGTCCCTCATTCCCATCTCAGAATGTTGGGGGTGTGGCTGACACACCTTTCATCTTCAGCAGGCCTTCCTTCCAGGTTTACAGGCAGCCGTCATGTGATTGGCCGAGCCGCATCAACGTCAGTCCCGCGCATTCACGCCATCCACTGAGAGCGCACTGCGCATGCGCTGGTCACATCCCCAGCGCTGCTAAAGTAAATGTCTCCTGAACGGCGCACATTTAGGGCATAATATATATATAATGTTTGGGGGTTTGAAGTCATTTTCTAGGAAAAGAATGATGATTTTAGGAGAGAATTGTCAGAATTGTCTGAGCTGGACGTGGATAATAAAGATTTAATTCAATATTAATTTATAAAATCTCACTTTAGTATTTCAGCTGCCAATGACCAAAAACAAAAAAAATGATTTAACATCCTGACAGTGAAGACGACTTTTCATCACCAGCAGAGCGATCGCGTCCCCCACAGACCGGCCAATCAGGAAATCCCCGGCTCCGCCCCCCTCCATAGCGGCATCCTGCAATGTGTATTCTTAGCTTGTGCTTGAACCCTGAGGAATGAACCCCGGCGAGTTGTTCCGCTCCGACCTCGAGGCGTGGAGAAGACGTCAGAAGGGATGACACCAACCTACGCCGTCATATTTTGAATGACAATTGAGCGGTCATGCTACACTGACACCATGTGACATTTTTATCATTTTTTCCCCCCACAAATAGAGCTTTGTTTTTCTTCTGGTGGTATTTAATCATTGCCGGGTTTTTTATTTTTTACAAAAAAACAAACAAAAAAAAGAAAATTTTGAATAAAAAAAAAAAAGTTTTTCTTTGTTTCTGTCAGTAAATTTTGTAAATAAGTAATTTTTCTCCTTCACTGATGGGCTCTGATGAGGAGGCACTAATAGGCAGCACTGATGGGCACTGATGGGCAGCACTGATGGGCTCTGATGAGGAGGCACTGATGGGCATCAATAATGGGCACTGAATGGTGGCACTTTATTGTAATCAGGGCACTGATTACATGTCTGGATGTCACCTGTGAGGAGATGCTGCTGATCGGCTCTCCTCACCACACACTCTGCCAGTGTGAGGCGATGAGAGCTGATTACCGGCATTTCCGTGTTTACATGTGACCGGTTGTGATTGGACACAGCCGATCACATGGGTAAAGAGCCGCAGGTGCGGCTCTTTACAGAGATCAGGGGTCGCCACGTGTCCTAGCAACGCTGCACACACACTCCCCCAAGCCCCCCGTGTGGGCGCTTGAGATCGTCCGTTCTGGGACAACGTCATATGTCGTCGTCCTAGAACGAGAGCTGCAATGCCTCCTCCTTTATTTGACGGTTGGCAGGCGGTTAAGGTGTATTTTTCTTGGGGGGGGGGGGGGGTGCAAGTAACTGGTCTTGCCTAGGGTGCAAAATAGTCTAAGCACTGGCCCTGTCTGCAGGAACGCTTCTTCTGTTGAAAAACAACAGACTTACTGGCAGGATCACCAGGTGCAAATAAAGGAAAGAAAGTCTAAAAAAAGAAAACAAATGCAGCCGTCACATCTAAGAGTTGGTGAGCTGCAATATAATAAATGTTTGGTTTTGGGTTTAATAAAAGTGATCCTTTGTCTTCATTCCATCTACTCCTCAGTCCTGTATTATGTCTCAGCTTCCCATTGATATCCACCATGTGTATGAGGAGGACATCATCGAAGTGTCACACTCAGGATTTATACTCCCGGGTACAGCGATCGCTCCGAGCCCCTGGACCCCCCCAGTACAAGGATTGGACCCCCCCCAGTACAAGGATTGGACCCCCCCAGTACAAGGATTGGACCCCCCCCAGTACAAGGATTGGACCCCCCCAGTACAAGGATTGGACCCCCCAGTACAAGGATTGGACCCCCCAGTACAAGGATTGGATCACTCAGAACATCGCCCCTTCACTATGATGTCACACATCTGTCGTAATAGAACAATGTCACCTCCAGGTCATTATGACATCATGATGGTAAATATCTGAGCGGAGAGGTCAGAGATTCCACATCCGATATAAGATCATCATATGAGATCATTTGTAGAACAAACACAGAGCGCACGGGATGTCTGCACCTCCCCATTAATGAGTACTTGTCACTGCAAGCCAAATATTGACACATTGTTACCGATAATAACCATTAGGAGGAATGTGAGCTGATACATTGTCCCAAGTAGGGAACGTCATGACAAGAGGTTTAGACTGGGTTCACACCGGGGCGCTGCGGGAAACCCTGCGAATCCTGCGCGGATCTCCCGCATCGCACCTGAATCGCAGACGGTTTACACTGACATCTGCGAACCGCTGAGGGTGTCAATGTAAAAACTAATGACGCCCCCAGATCGGTCCGCAGATCGCAGTGCGAACTGTGAAATAGTACAGGAATCGGATCACATGAGTGTGAAGAGCCATCCGATCCGTTTCCAGTCTGGACCAAAGAAAAGGGTCCTGTACCATGCGATACGAATTCAGCCAAACTGTATAGATAAATTCGCATCGCATGTGATGTGCACAGCAATGCGGTGCGAATTACATGCGATGTCTGTGTTTGCGGCAGTGTGAACCCCGCCTTAAAGTGCAACTCCAAGAATCCCCCCAAATTTTCTATCAGGCGTTGTTTAGACTTGTGGTTGGGAGGCAGCAATGTTTGGGGTTGAGCTGCATTTTGCCCCCCTTTAAGCTGCAGTAGGCAGCGGACAGGGATGTTTACATACCGCGGCAAAGCTGACGCAACTTGTAGCTAATCGCTTTTAATCGTGCATGGAGCGTTTACCTGCGATGATCGGCCCAGGACGCAGGATCGTGTGAACGGACAGAGGGGGATTAAACCAAGGTCAGTATACCGATCTTTTGTTATGTATAGTAGGTAGGAGGAGGGGGAGGGGACATTTTTGGGAATAGTCGGACATAGAGCGGGATTTATTAAACTGGGGAGTGCAGAATCTGGTGCAGCTGTGCATAGTAACCAATCGGCTTTTAATATCAGCTTCTTCAGTTAGGCTTTGACAATAAGTCCCCATTCACACTGTGTGCGACTTTCACAGGTCAAATCGCATGACAAGTCGCACCTTATTGTCAGCAATGGAACCGACTTTGCAGTGACACACCAATTTGCGCTACTTTTGCCAATTTTCAGCCCCCGAACTATCAAGCACCAGACCCTGAATTATCAAGCACCAGACCCCGAATTATGGAGCACCAGACCCCGAATAATCGAGCACCAGCCCCCGAATTATCAAGCACCAGCCCCCAAATTATGGAGCACCAGACCCCGAATAATCGAGCACCAGCCCCCGAATTATCAAGCACCAGCCCCCAAATTATGGAGCACCAGACCCCGAATAATCGAGCACCAGCCCCCGAATTATCAAGCACCAGCCCCCAAATTATGGAGCACCAGACCCCGAATAATCGAGCACCAGCCCCCGAATTAGCAAGCACCAGCCCCCAAATTATGGAGCACCAGACCCCGAATAATCGAGCACCAGCCCCCGAATTATGGAGCACCAGACCCCGAATTATGGAGCACCAGTCCCCGATTTATCAAGCACCAGTCCCCGAATTATGGAGCACCAGTCCCTGAATTATGGAGCACCAGTCCCCGAATTATGGAGCACCAGTCCCCGAATTATGGAGCACCAGTCCCCGAATTATGGAGCACCAGTCCCCGAATTATGGAGCACCAGTCCCCGAATTATGGAGCACAAGACCCCTAATTATTGAGCACAAGACCCCGAATTATCGAGCACTAATCCCACTAATTATGGAGCACCAGCTGCCATTCACATCGATGCAGTGTGCAATTTTGATCCTGTTAAAAAAAAGGGTCCTGTGCGAGTCTAGGGGGGGGGGGGTGCGGTGCAAATTGAATCTTTAGCTATGACCAGTCCCCTCAGAAATTGCATTAAATTGGAACCCGCCACAACAGAAATCGCATAGTGAAATCACATCAGATTTGCACTTAAACCTGGAAGCTGATTGGCTGCCACGCAGAGCTGCACCAGTCTCTGTGTGCTCCAGTTTTAGTAAATCTCCCCCTGCTTGTCATCTCTTTTGGTCCCTTCCAATGGTCACCAGGGCAGTCTGATCCGGTGCCCATTTTTATGGCCCCCCCGCAGAGAACATACAAGGTGCCGTTTGCCACAATAATCTGTTATATTATCTCCGGTAATAAAAAGTGTGGCTTGCATGTACTCGTATTGGCTGCGCTCTGGACTTTGCGCTTTATGCAGCTTTTCCATATTTTTAAAGCACGTGAATTGACTTTTTATGGCTCTTCATGAACCTTTGTACAGATTGTATCAGCGATGAGTTCACAGCGCTCAGCCCATCAACACGGCTTTATCACACAATTACTTGGATAGAAGTCAAAGTTAAAGGATAAGTTTAGTCTGAATTATAAACATAAAAATCAGCAAAAGGGACATAAATTACAATTAGTACAATTAGTACGATGTAGGGCCGCTGTTAGAAATCATGGGGCCCCCCTACAGCGTACCTGACAGGGCCCCTCCCCCCCAGCTCAGGTGGGTGTGTGGGTGTGCGGGTGTACGACCCCGAACACGGCTCCAGCCACATGAACAAACCACACGTGGTCCGAGTACCTCTGTGAATGAGCCCTAATTATGTGGGTTTTTTTACAATTACTTTTTTTTTTTTTTTATTTGTAATAGCCTGGGAGGGGGTGAAATATCGGGGTTCTAAACAGATCCCTGATTTCTCTCTTAAGAGGAGTGATTGAGGACACAAATCCCCCAATCCTTTCTCTGCAGCCTCAGCTGCTACAGAACGATTGAACAGGAAGCACTCTATATAGATGCTCCCTGGTCATTCACAAACTAAAGCATAGTAAACACGGTGGGGGGGTCAAAGCTGGGGATGAAAGGGGATACTGGAGAGGGGGAGGGGGTGATCAGAGCGGTGGAGGGGACATTCCTTTAAACTGATCCCCCTGTGGCTCCCCCTGACAGATCGCAGGAGGGAGAGGAGATGCTGCAGTGAGGGGAAACTGCCTGCACCAAAAAGCTGCCTAGGCCACCCCCCTCTGTTTAACTGATGCGACCCGAGCCCCATACAGGAGGGCCCCATACTAGCACATTATGGCAAAATTACCTTAAAACGAAGCCGTCCGCTGAGAGGGCTTCCATCTTCACCCGGTCTTCCTTTTCAGGTTTGGGGGCTCCAGCTCTACGAATGGCTGAGCGGCAATGACATCATCCCCCGCACATGCAGGCGGGAGTCGGGTATGCCGTCCCTTCAGAGGGCATTTGCGTGGGAGACGTCACCTCATGTGAATAACTCCTACACATTTCAAGATATTCCCTGAACCTACAAGTCAGCCTTACTATAGACTTACCTGTAGGTAAAAGGTACAAATTGGACTTTACTACCACTTTAATTGGACTTTACTACCACTTTAATTGGACTTTACTACCACTTTAATTCATTTATAGAGACCAAAAGATGGCCAACCGAAAGGAAAAGATGGATTTGGTTCCAAACGAGGGATAGTTGGCACATTTCTTTAGGGTCAGATTGCCGTATTCACACGGGAGGAGGTGGTCATCTTGTGGTAGGTGTTCCATTCAGACCCAATACATACCGGAGCTCCCAACTGTCTCTTATTTAGAGGGACTGCCCTTCTTCTGGGACCAAATCCCTCATGGAGTCTCAGTTGTCCTCTTTTTGGACTGATATATACATCTCTATATAAAATGTACTATTTTACTACCAAGAGTCTTACGCTGCACTGAACATTTTTGCCCAACCTCTAGACAGAGGCATGCGCACAGGGTGTGCCGGGTGTGCCTGGGCACACCCTAATCACCCCCATGCAGTGCTGATTGCCCCTGCTTCCTGGCCCCTCCTGTCTCCTCCCTGCAGTGCTGCCAGCTTCCCTCCTCACCTGTCCCGCCAGCTGCTGCGGGGGACGTTTCAGGATGGAGAGCTGGGAAAGGGGCTGGTAAATATTTCATTCACCCCTTCCTTTTCTGGATGAACACAGTGAGTGATCTGTACCGATCGCTTCTGTGTTCATTCCTACAGAGGAAATAAACCCTGATGGGTTTTACTTCCTCTTTATTCCCCTGCAAAGTAAAAGCATCATGGGCTAGTATGCATCGCATATTAGCCCATTATGTGGCACTTACCTGCAAACGATGCCCGTGATGTCCCCGCTAATGGAAGCATCCTTCTTCGCCCCTCTCCCTTCCGGGGCCGCAAACTCGGGCTCTGTGACTGGCCAGGAGCCGTGTTTCTTCACTGCGCATGTGCCGATGACCTCATCGGCGCACTACAAGGTAGATATTTTCAGTACATATAGGTAAGCCTTATTATAGGCTTACCTATATTTAAAAATGTCTCGGGGGGTTTTACAACCACTTTAACTGAAGCATAGTAAACTATGTTTGTTTATGAGACATCAGGGGTCTGTTTAGAGTGACCCTTGATATTCCACCAAAGCCCCCCCCCCCCAACGGGGCTCCTAAAAAAAATTGAAAAAAAATAATTACAAAAATAAAATTGTAAAAAATAAAATAAAAATTGTAAAAAATAATTACAAAAATAAAATTGAAAAAAAAAAATAAAATAACAAAAAAAAGTTAAAAATCATTACAAAAATAAAATTGTAAAAAATAATAAAAATAACAAAAACTTATTGTAAAAAATAATTACAAAAAATTATTGTAAAAAATAATTACAAAAATAACATTTTAAAAAAATAATAAAATAACAAAAAAAATTGTAAAAAATAATTACAAAAATAAAATTGTAAAAAATAATAAAAAAAAACTTCTGACACTGTCCACTGCCCTACTGGCCCCAATCTCTGCTCTGCTGATTTATACGCATGTGCGTTTGTGCTCTGGGGTGCACACCCTAATACAAAAGGCTGTGCACACCAATGCCTCTAGATTACCACATTTTTTTACTTTGATAAGCCAATAAAAAGGAAAAGATGAGTTTAAAAAATATATATATATATTTATTGAGCATTTTCATATATAACACAGGTCAAATAGGCAAGGTAAAGGAAACATAAAATAAATAAAAGGGAAGAAAAGTCAGAGCGTACAGAACATGCTATCCTAGCTAAATACACAGCATGAGTATAAAATCAGCGAGGAAGCAAAAAAGAAAAGAAATGGTTAATCTAGTAGAAAGAGTATCAGCACAGGGTCATGTTAAATATAGAGGTTTAGCCAATCATATTCTGCATATTAGATCTTTTTGGTTTGTATACCTCTTGCCATATTGGGGACGTTTCCTTCGCCTACATACTGGGGTTGATTTACTAAAGGCAAATAGACTGTGTACATTGCAAAGGGCAGAGGCTCCAAAGTTTAGTAAAAAGAGGGGAAGCTTCTTTTTTGAAAGAATACCCAATCACATGCAAAAAAAAGAAAAACAAAAAAAAAACATCATTTTTGCTTGCACCTGATTGGATGATGGAAGTCAGCAGACATTCTGCTCATTTACTAATCTGTGGAGCGACGGCTCTTGCAGGCTGCAAAGTCTATTTGCCTTTAGTAAATCCGCCCCACTATGTGCTAAAAGGTGTCCCGCTTTATCATTTCAGGAATGTGGGAGGTGTATTAACGATCTCCAAGATTTGAAAAATGCTGCAAGTAGTTTGTGTATTTCCTGTAGACATATATATTTCCATATTAGGTGACACGTTGGTTAGTGAATGATCAGCAGTCAGATAATGAATGTAGTCCTGCGTTGTAAAATTTCAGGTGCTGATTAGTGTATTACGGAGGATTCCATTGGATTGTAATAGTCGGATGTCGAAATTCCTCGGCACTTCCTCCTCGGGGCTCATAGGATTTGATGTAACTGAAGTCATTGGGGCCGAGCTTTGTTCAGCCTTTCAGCACAGCAGAAGACAAAGGGCACCGGGGGATCCTGTTTTCCCACTTTTCTGATCTCCCTTTGTCTGGGGTCTGGTGGGACCAGCAATGAGGAGGACTCATTTTACATGAAATGAGATCCGACCAGAGAACAGGGTCTCAGTCTTTGCTGGTTGGCCCCATATCCACGTTCTGGGATGGCGAGCACAGACTCCCATTGTACCGGCATGGGAACTTTTCAAGTCACGTCGTTTCCTTCATCTTTGTTTTCTGGGACCAGAAGGTTGTGGAAGGCCGGGGGAAGGAAAAATGTGTTCATGGGAAGTTTGTTTCTTACTATCCGTCTTTCCAGAGCAAGAAGATCAGCAGAAAGCCACTGCGCATGCTAATAAACTGGAGTATTGCACACATGGGGGTGTGGGGCAAACTCATATAGAACTGCAATCACTTGTCTGGCCATCCGATACATTGTTCATATTAAAGAGGAACTTCACTCCCCCGGGGTTCTCTTTAATACCCTTGTATCTAGTAAAATCCTGGACTTTGGACGTAAGCCTATAATAGGTACATTGACGATCTCCTAAACTTGCGATATTTAGGAGATATTCCCAAGGGAAGCAGCTGGTGACGTCACTGATCTATGTGCTCTGAAGGTTTGGCATAGCGTGCTGGACCTTCAGGGCTTTGTGCCGCAGCCAGGGGCTCTTGCACATGCGCGGGAGTGACATCATCGCGGCCCCGGCCACTCATACAGCCAGAGCCCGCAAACCTGGAAGGAAGACCGGGTGAAGATGGAAGCCCTGCAATGCATACTAGCACATTATGCCATTGCCTTTGCAGGGGATTTATTTATTTATTTATTTTTTCTGGGGATTTTTTTTTTTTTTTTTTGCCAGCCGTGGTTTACTACCACTTTAAATTATTATAAAAAAAACTGTAAAAAAAAAAAAAAAAGAATCTACCCCCTGCAGGTCTGCGCCATAATGTGCTAGTATGCACCACATTGTGATAGCTTTAGTTTGGCTCCTTCAGAGCTGAACTCTGAAAGCCATAAAATTTAACTTTTTGGCCTAAAAGCAAAACACTATGTGTGGGGAAAACTAACACCGCACATCACCCTGAACACACCATCCCCACCGTGAAACATGGTGGTGGCAGCATCATGTGGTGGGGATGGTTTTCTTCAGCAGGGACAGGGAAGCTGGTCAGAGTTGATGGGAAGATGGATGGAGACAAATACAGGACAATCTTAGAAGAAAACCTGTTAGAGTCTACAAAAGACTTGAGACTGGGGCGGAGGTTCACCTTCCAGCAGGACAACGACCCGAAACATCCAGCCAGAGCTACAATGGAATGGTTTAGATCAAAGCATATTCATGTGTTAGAATGGCCCAGTCACAGTCCAGACCTAAATCCCATTGAGAATCTGTGGCAAGACTTGAAAATTGCTGTTCACAGACGCTCTCCATCCAATCTGACAGAGCTTGAGATATTTTTCGTAAGGAACATTCTTCCCACTGATCACCAATGTAAGGAACATTCTTCTCACTGATCACCAATGTAAGGAACATTCTTCTCACTGATCACCAATGTAAGGAACATTCTTCTCACTGATCACCAATGTAAGGAACATTCTTCTCACTGATCACCAATGTAAGGAACATTCTTCTCACTGATCACCAATGTAAGGAACATTCTTCTCACTGATCACCAATGTAAGGAACATTCTTTCCACTGATCACCAATGTAAGGAACATTCTTCTCACTGATCACCAATGTAAGGGACATTCTTCTCACTGATTACCAATGTAAGGGACATTCTTCTCACTGATCACCAATGTAAGGAACATTCTTCTCACTGATCACCAATGTAAGGAACATTCTTCTCACTGATCACCAATGTAAGGAACATTCTTCCCACTGATCACCAATGTAAGGAACATTCTTCTCACTGATCACCAATGTAAGGAACATTCTTCTCACTGATCACCAATGTAAGGAACATTCTTCTCACTGATCACCAATGTAAGGAACATTCTTCTCACTGATCACCAATGTAAGGAACATTCTTCCCACTGATCACCAATGTAAGGAACATTCTTCTCACTGATCACCAATGTAAGGGACATTCTTCCCACTGATCACCAATGTAAGGAACATTCTTCCCACTGATCACCAATGTAAGGAACATTCTTCTCACTGATCACCAATGTAAGGGACATTCTTCTCACTGATCACCAATGTAAGGAACATTCTTCTCACTGATCACCAATGTAAGGAACATTCTTCTCACTGATCACCAATGTAAGGGACATTCTTCTCACTGATCACCAATGTAAGGAACATTCTTCTCACTGATCACCAATGTAAGGAACATTCTTCCCACTGATCACCAATGTAAGGAACATTCTTCTCACTGATCACCAATGTAAGGAACATTCTTCCCACTGATCACCAATGTAAGGAACATTCTTCTCACTGATCACCAATGTAAGGAACATTCTTCTCACTGATCACCAATGTAAGGGACATTCTTCTCACTGATCACCAATGTAAGGAACATTCTTCCCATCACACTGTTATATCACGAGTTGTAGATAGAGGAATTATTTGCAGAGGATCCCTAAGTCGGGAAAGTTGATTTATGGGGTCATTGAACTGAGACATTTCCCTTCTCATTGTATCAATATTAAGTTGTAAAAACTTGAACAAATCCTTGAAATAAGTCCCTCCTCCCAGCTGTGGGGAACATTCACATTGTTTCCTGATGATTAGAAAAGTTGCAGATTCATCCTTGGATGTTGCAAGGTCTCCGGCGTGTCCCCATCCTGCCAAGACTTATCATTTGGTTACATAACGGGATATTTATAGGAAGTGCGCTACGCCCCGATCTCCGACATTTCATGGAGGAAGGAATGTGTAACTATCATTGGACAAGTTGTTACTCTTCTTCACCTCATTCTATTCAAATGGTCCCCAGGGACCTTCCCATGGAGGTCCTTGTTCAGCCACTTCCTGTGATTAGGTGCCATGAGTCCCCCAATATTGCACCTGCATTGTTACCACATTACATACCCCCCGGGGGAGACTAAGGCTTAGACATGGGGCTGAATTGCCACTTTCAGAATGATTTTAGGAGGCATTTTACAGGCAGTGAGGAGTGATTGGGTGTGCAAATGATGTGAATGATACATTGGGAAAAAAATTGAGAGAATTCCTTTTTTTTTATACTTTTTTATTATTTCTTCTAAATAAAACCCGCAGGAATAAAAATTTCTCCTCTCACAGGTGAGCCCCACCTGTCCAGGAAAAAATACGAGGGGTCTTCAAAAAGTTTCCACACTTTTTTAATATTCAATAGAGTTAAAAGAAGGGTGAACTTTTTGAAGAACCCTCCTATATAATACATCAGGGCAGACGAAACGCGTTATGGGCCGATCACACCAGCAGCTGAAACATTCTTCTACCTCCCCGGTACTCTACAGGCCTTAGGTAGGTTCACATTACTACGGGTTGGAAATGCATGCAAAATCATGCGTGTTCCCAAGCAGCAGGCAAACGTTTTATTTCGGACGCTTGTAGGAGCCGGAATGCATAAAGGGGTCCGGGAACCCCCAGAAACAGAGCGCAGAATGATGCCAGGGGGCACCACCTAGAAATGGAAAGCTGATTTTTGGGTGGAATGACCCTTTCAGCATGTTGGGTGCCGAGCCTGCCATACTCCACCATACCCTGCCATACGCCACCATACCCTACCATACTCCACCATACTCCACCATACCCTGCCATACCCTACCATACCCCGCCGTACTCCACCATACCCTGCCATACGCCACCATACCCTACCATACTCCACCATACCCCGCCACACCCTGCCATACCCCACCATACTCCACCATACCCTGCCATACCCCGCCGTACTCCACCATACCTTTCCATACCCCACCACACCCTGCCATACCCCACCATACCCTGCCACACCCCGCCATACCCTGTTATACCCTCCCATACTCCACTATACCCTGTTCTACCCCACCATACCCTGCCATACTCCACCATACCCTGCAATACACCACCATACCCTACCATACTCCACCATACCCCACCATACTCCTCCATACCCTGCCACACCCTGCCATACCCCACCATATCCTGCTGTACTCCACCATACCCCGCCGTACTCCACCATACCCTTCCATACCCCACCATACCCTGCCATACTCCACCATACCCTGCCATACCCTGTTATACCCTCCCATACTCCACCATACCCTGTTATACCCCACCATACCCTGCCATCCCCCACCATACCCTCCCATACTCCACCACACCCTACCATACCCTGCCACATCCCACTATACCCCACCACACTTTCCCATATCCCCCCATACTCCACCATACCCTGCCATAGCCCACCATACCCTCCCATACTCCACTACATCCCACCATACCCTGCCACACCCCACTATACCCTGCCATACCTTCCCATACCCCACCATACTTTCCCATACCCTGCCATACTCCACCACACCCTGCCATACCCCACCATACCCTGCTATACCCCACCATACCCTCCCATACCCCATCATACCCTCCCATACCTCACCATACCCTCCCATACCCTCCCATACCCCATCATACCCTCCCATACCCCACCATACCCTCCCATACCCCATCATACCCTCCCATACCCCATCATACCCTCCCATACCCCACCATACCCTCCCATACCCTGCAATACTCCACCATACCCTGCCATATGTGAGGAGAAGGTGAGGTTCCAGGCACACAGCCAGAGCACACCGACTTATCTGCTGAGCTTTGCACTGGGTGGGGCTAAGAACACACCTGTCACCTGTGGGACAGGCTGTCCCTCCTCTGTCAGTCCTAGCATAGGATCCCCACTATCAGTCCCAACATAGGATCCCCACTATCAGTCCCAACATAGGATCCCCACTATCAGTCCCAACATAGGATCCCCACTATCAGTCCCAACATAGGATCCCCACTATCAGTCCCAACATAGGATCCCCTCTATTAGTCCCTAAATAGGATCCCCACTATCAGTCCCAACATAGGATCCCTACTATCAGTCCCAACATAGGATCCCTACTATCAGTCCCAACATAGGATCCACTCCATCAGTCCCAGCACAGGATCCCCACTATCAGTTTCTATTATAGTCCTAGTACAGGATCCCTCCCCCTGTGATCCCTATCCCAGTCCTCCCCCCCCCTGTGATCCCTATCCGAGTCCTCTCCTCCCCCCCCTGTGATCCCTATCCCAGTCTCCTCTCCTCCCCCCTGTGATCCCTATCCCAGTCCTCTCCTCCCCCCTGTGATCCCTATCCCAGTCCTCTCCTCCCCCCCTGTGATCCCTATCCCAGTCTCCTCTCCTCCCCCTGTGATCCCTATCCCAGTCCTCTCCTCCCCCCTGTAATCCCTATCCCAGTCCTCCCCCCCGTGATCCCTATCCCAGTCCTCCCCCCCTGTGATCCCTATCCCAGTCCTCTCCCCCCTGTGATCCCTATCCCAGTCCTCTCCCCCCCTGTGATCCCTATCCCAGTCCTCTCCCCCCCTGTGATCCCTATCCCAGTCCTCTCTCCCCCCCTGTGATCCCTATCCCAGTCCTCTCCCCCCCCTGTGATCCCTATCCCAGTCCTCTCTCCCCCCCTGTGATCCCTATCCCAGTCCTCTCTCCCCCCCTGTGATCCCTATCCCAGTCCTCTCCCCCCCTGTGATCCCTATCCCAGTCCTCTCTCCCCCCCTGTGATCCCTATCCCAGTCCTCTCCCCCCCCCCTGTGATCCCTATCCCAGTCCTCCCCCCCCCCCTGTGATCCCTATCCCAGTCCTCCCCCCCCCTGTGATCCCTATCCCAGTCCTCTCCTCCCCCCTGTGATCCCTATCCCAGTCCTCTTCTCCCCCCCTGTGATCCCTATCCCAGTCCTCTCCTCCCCCCTGTGATCCCTATCCCAGTCCTCTCCTCCCCCCCTGTGATCCCTATCCCAGTCCTCTCCTCCCCCCCTGTGATCCCTATCCCAGTCCTCTCCCCCCCCCCTCTCGGGTGATGACAGTTCCCGGTAGGAGGGAGGAGTAGTGGGCGGGGTGTGGGCGGGGCGGAGGATGGCTGTGTGTCCGGTGTGTTCCCGGTGATGGAGCGGCCCGGATGGCGGGGAAGACAGGCAGCGGTGGCGGGGAGATCGGTGGGGGGATGGGGGAGCTGTCCCTGGATCGGGTGCTGAAGTCGTACGATCAGCCAATCAATGAAGAGCAGGCGTGGGCCGTGTGCTACCAGTGTGCCCGGGGACTGTGCCAGGGACCGGCGGGTGTACCGAGCAGCACAGCCCGAATCCGGGACCCCGCATCACTACTACTGCACCGGGATGGGACCGTCACCCTGGCGGCTCCGGGTGAGTCCAAGAGCTTACAATCTATTCCTAGGCTACAGAGCTTACAATCTATTCCTAGGTTACAGAGCTTACAATCTATTCCTAGGCTACAGAGCTTACAATCTATTCCTTGGTTACAGAGCTTACAATCTATTCCTTGGCTACAGAGCTTACAATCTATTCCTAGGCTACAGAGCTTACAATCTATTCCTAGGCTACAGAGCTTACTATCTATTCCTTGGCTACAGAGCTTACAATCTATTCCTTGGCTACAGAGCTTACAATCTATTCCTTGGCTACAGAGCTTACAATCTATTCCTAGGCTACAGAGCTTACAATCTATTCCTAGGCTACAGAGCTTACAATCTATTCATTGGCTACAAAGCTTACAATCTATTCCTAGGCTACAGAGCTTACAATCTATTCCTTGGCTACAGAGCTTACAATCTATTCCTAGGGGTACAGAGCTTACAATCTATTCCTAGGGGTACAGAGCTTACAATCTATTCCTTGGCTACAGAGCTTACAATCTATTCCTAGGGGTACAGAGCTTTCAATCTATTCCTTGGCTACAGAGCTTTCAATCTATTCCTTGGCTACAGAGCTTACAATCTATTCCTAGGCTACAGAGCTTACAATCTATTCATTGGCTACAAAGCTTACAATCTATTCCTAGGGCTACAGAGCTTACAATCTATTCCTTGGCTACAGAGCTTTCAATCTATTCCTTGGCTACAGAGCTTTCAATCTATTCCTTGGCTACAGAGCTTACAATCTATTCCTTGGTTACAGAGCTTACAATCTATTCCTAGGCTACAGAGCTTACAATCTATTCCTTGGCTACAGAGCTTTCAATCTATTCCTTGGTTACAGAGCTTACAATCTATTCCTAGGCTACAGAGCTTACAATCTATTCCTAGGCTACAGAGCTTACAATCTATTCCTAGGGGTACAGAGCTTACAATCTATTCCTTGGTTACAGAGCTTACAATCTATTCCTAGGCTACAGAGCTTACAATCTATTCCTAGGGCTACAGAGCTTACAATCTATTCCTAGGGCTACAGAGCTTACAATCTATTCCTTGGTTACAGAGCTTACAATCTATTCCTTGGCTACAGAGCTTACAATCTATTCCTAGGCTACAGAGCTTACAATCTATTCCTTGCCTACAGAGCTTACAATCTATTCCTTGGCTACAGAGCTTACAATCTATTCCTTGGCTACAGAGCTTACAATCTATTCCTAGGGCTACAGAGCTTACAATCTATTCCTTGGACACAGAGCTTACAATCTATTCCTTGGCTACAGAGCTTACAATCTATTCCTAGGGCTACAGAGCTTACAATCTATTCCTTGGCTACAGAGCTTACAATCTATTCCTTGGCTACAGAGCTTACATTCTATTCCTTGGCTACAGAGCTTACATTCTATTCCTTGGACACAGAGCTTACAATCTATTCATTGGCTACAGAGCTTACAATCCATTCCTAGGGCTACAGAGCTTACAATCTATTCCTAGGCTACAGAGCTTACAATCTATTCCTTGGACACAGAGCTTACAATCTATTCCTTGGCTACAGAGCTTACAATCCATTCCTAGGGCTACAGAGCTTACAATCTATTCCTAGGCTACAGAGCTTACAATCTATTTCTAGGGCTACAGAGCTTACAATCTATTCCTTGGTTACAGAGCTTACAATCTATTCCTTGGCTACAGAGCTTACAATCTATTCCTTGGCTACAGAGCTTACAATCCATTCCTTGGCTGCAGAGCTTACAATCTATTCCTTGGCTGCAGAGCTTACAATCTATTCCTTGGCTGCAGAGCTTACAATCTATTCCTATAGATGGGACTCCAGGTGAGTGCAGAGCTTTGACTGCAGAGCTTACAATCTATTCCAAAGAGAGACCTAATGACTTGACATAGCAGAGACCCTTGAATTTTATACTTTTATAAAAAAGGTGATTTCCTGAGTCAGGACTTCCAGGGTCACCCCACCCCGGGGTCACCCCACTCCAGGGTTACCCCACCCCAGGGTCACCCCACTCCAGGGTCACCCCACCTCGGGGTCACCCCACTCCAGGGTTACCCCGGGGTCACATTGTTTGAGCATTCTGGTTTTAGTAAATAGGGTTATATATCTGCCAGGAGAGGCAATAAACTGGGTGTATTTTCTGGCCTTTTCAGGGGCTCCCATTGGTCTATAGGGACCGAGAAAGTCCCAATCCTGCCCCAGGGGGGCCCATCATCTTTTTCAGGCCCCAAGTGTCACCACACCGGGGGGGGGGGGGGGTCAGGCATTGTGGGACACAACGGGAATCCACATGTTGAGCATTTCTAGAAAACCAATCGCTTAAAATTCACATCTAAGCAAAATGCAGAGCGTATTCCATTCCTAGAGATTTCAGGGGCCCCCTCCATACGGGGCCCTCTATGTTCTGTGTGCTTCCCTGTGCTTTACTGAGTCTGGGAAGGACAAATACAGCGCCTGACACTCTTCCCTACAGCCTGTCAAAGTCTATGGAAGGCTGCGGCTGGACGGGGATACATATAATTACATAGAAGGTGAGGCTGAAAAAAGACACAAGTCCAACCTATGTGTGTGATTATATGTCATATTACATTGTATATCCCTGTATGTTGTGGTCATTCAGGTGATTATCTAATAGTTTCTTGAAGCTCCCCGCTGAGACCACCGCCTGTGGAAGGGAATTCCACATCCTTCCCGCTCTCACAGTAAAGAACCCTCTACATAGTTTAAGGTTAAACCTCTTTTCTTCTAATTTTAATGAGTGGCCACGAGTCTTATTAAACTCTCTTCTGCGAAAAAGTTTTATTTCTATTGTAGGGTCACCAGTCCGGTATTTATATATTGTGGGGTCACCAGTCCGGTATTTGTATATTGTGGGGTCACCAGTACAGTATTTATATATTGTGGGGTCACCAGTACAGTATTTATATATTGTGGGGTCACCAGTCCGGTATTTCTCTATTGTGGGGTCACCAGTCCGGTATTTCTCTATTGTGGGGTCACCAGTCCGGTATTTGTATATTGTGGGGTCACCAGTCCGGTATTTATATATTGTGGGGTCACCAGTCCGGTATTTATATATTGTGGGGTCACCAATCCGGTATTTGTATATTGTGGGGTCACCAGTCCGGTATTTATATATTGTGGGGTCACCAGTCCGGTATTTGTATATTGTGGGGTCACCAGTCCGGTATTTGTATATTGTGGGGTCACCAGTCCGGTATTTATATATTGTGGGGTCACCAGTCCGGTATTTCTCTATTGTGGGGTCACCAGTCCGGTATTTATATATTGTGGGGTCACCAGTCCGGTATTTATATATTGTGGGGTCACCAGTCCGGTATTTGTATATTGTGGGGTCACCAGTCCGGTATTTATATATTGTGGGGTCACCAGTCCGGTATTTGTATATTGTGGGGTCACCAGTCCGGTATTTGTATATTGTGGGGTCACCAGTCCGGTATTTATATATTGTGGGGTCACCAGTCCGGTATTTCTCTATTGTGGGGTCACCAGTCCGGTATTTATATATTGTGGGGTCACCAGTCCGGTATTTGTATATTGTGGGGTCACCAGTCCGGTATTTGTATATTGTGGGGTCACCAGTCCGGTATTTGTATATTGTGGGGTCACCAGTCCGGTATTTCTCTATTGTGGGGTCACCAGTCCGGTATTTATATATTGTGGGGTCACCAGTCCGGTATTTGTATATTGTGGGGTCACCAGTCCGGTATTTATATATTGTGGGGTCACCAGTCCAGTATTTATATATTGTGGGGTCACCAGTCCGGTATTTGTATATTGTGGGGTCACCAGTCCGGTATTTGTATATTGTGGGGTCACCAGTCCGGTATTTATATATTGTGGGGTCACCAGTCCGGTATTTCTATATTGTGGGGTCACCAGTCCGGTATTTATACAATGAAATCATATCCCCTCTCAAGCGTCTCTTCTCCAGAGAGAATAAGTTCAGAGCTCACAACCTTTCCTCATAACTAAGATCCTCCAGACCCTTTATTAGCTTTGTTGCCCTTCTTTGTAGTCGCTCCATTTCCAGTACATCCTTCCTGAGGACTGGTGCCCAGAACTGGACAGCATACTCCAGGTGCGGCCGGACCAGAGTCTTGTAGAGCGGGAGAATTATCGTTTTATCTCTGGAGTTGATCCCTTTTTAATGCCAATATTCTGTTTGCTTTATTAGCAGCAGCTTGGCATTGCATGTCATTGCTGAGCCTATCATCTACTAGGACCCCCAGGTCCTTTTCCATCCTAGATCCCCCCAGAGGTTCTCCCCCCAGTCTATAGATTGCATCCAGATTTTTACCACCCAAATGCATTATTTTACATTTTTCTCCTGGACCGCCCGCTGTCGTTTTACGTCGCTACTTTGAAGAGGAATACTGTTATGGCAGCAGCTACCATAACCCCCAGTATCCTCTTCTTCAGCGGGTGGTCTGCTTCAAGATAAAAGTGGTCCCTGTGGTGGATTCGCTGCAAGATCACTTTTATTGGCGGCGGGAGAGACCCCCCCCCGCTGCTCTTCGGTGCCCTCCGCCGCTTACCGGAGCCGTCAGTATCGGCGGAGGCCATCGGGTCCTTTCCCTGGCTTGGCATGGAGATGAGGGAGGGGAAGATGGCCCCCCACCCATCTCCATACCACTGCAGGGTATTTGTTTTATTACATTTTAATATAAATATGAGATGTGAAGTCTTTTTAACCCCCCACAGATCTCATATTAAAGAGGACCTGTCATGCTTTTTTTCTATTACAAGGGATGTTTACATTCTTTGTAATAGGAATAAAAGTGACACCATTTTTTTTTAAAGAAAAGTGTAAAAAAAAAAATAAAAGGTAAAATAAATAGGAAAATGTATTTTTTTTTTTTAAACGCGCCCCGTCCCGCTGAGCTCGCGTGCAGAAGCGAACGCATACGTGAGTAGCGCCCGCATATGAAAACGGTGTTAAAACCACACATGTGAGGTATCGCCGCGATCGGTAGAGCGAGAGCAATAATTCTAGCCCCAGACCTCCTCTGTAACTCAAAACATGCAACCTGTAGAATTTTTTAAACGTCGTCTATGGAGATTTTTAAGGGTAAATGTTTGTCGCCATTCCACGAGCGGGCGCAATTTTGAAGCGTGACATTAGGGGAATTAATTTACTCGGCGTAACATTATCTTTCACAATATAAAAAAAAATTGGGCTAACTTTACTGTTGTCTTATTTTTTGATTTAAAAAAAGTGTATTTTTTCCAAAAAAGAAGTGTGCTTGCAAGACAGCTACGCAAATATGGTGTGACAGAAAGTATTGCAACGACCGCCATTTTATTCTCTAGGGTGTTAGAAAATATATATATATATATATATATATATATATATATATATATATATATATAATGCTTGGGGGTTCTAAGTAATTTTCTACAAAAAAACTATTTTTAACTTGTAAACACCAAATCTCAGAAAGAGGTTCGGTCCTTAAGTGGTTAAACCTCATTTGCCATGTAGTTGCCCCTCCCCCATTAATTTGTTCAGATCTTCTTGCAAGGTTTCCACATCCTGTGGAGAAGTTATTGCCCTGCTTAGCTTAGTATCGTCTGCAAATACAGAGATTGAACTGTTTATCCCATCCTCCAGATCGTTTATGAACAAATTAAATAGGATTGGTCCCAGCACAGAACCCTGGGGAACCCCACTACCCACCCCTGACCATTCTGAGTACTCCCCATTTATCACCACCCTCTGAACTCGCCCTTGTAGCCAGTTTTCAATCCATGTACTCACCCTATGGTTGAATGCTCAGATTTAAGGCCCTTACAGTGTTCAGCACCGTCCAACTGCAGCCTGCCGTAAACTTTGCCAGGCTGTAAGCAGTGGGGCTGGATGGGGCACTTGTCCTTCCCAGACCCACTGGCGTCAGTGGAAGGAATAGTTCCCCCATCATTGGTGTCAGTGGGAGGAATAGTGTCCCATCATTGGTATTAGTGGGAGGAATAGTGTCCCATCATTGGTATTAGTGGGAGGAATAGTGTCCCATCATTGGTATCAGTTGGAGGAATAGTGCCCCATCATTGGTGTCAGTGGGAGGAATAGTGTCCCATCATTGGTGTCAGTGGGAGGAATAGTGTCCCATCATTGGTGTCAGTGGCAGGAATAGTGTCCCATCATTGGTATCAGTTGGAGGAATAGTGTCCCATCATTGGTGTCAGTGGGAGGAATAGTGTCCCATCATTGGTGTCAGTGGGAGGAATAGTGTCCCATCATTGGTGTCAGTGGGAGGAATAGTGCCCCATCATTGGTGTCAATGGAAGGAATAGTGTCCCATCATTGGTATCAGTGGGAGGAATAGTGCCCCATCATTGGTGTCAGTGGGAGGTATAGTGTCCCATCATTGGTATCAGTGGGAGGAATAGTGCCCCATCATTGGTATCAGTGGGAGGAATAGTGTCCCATCATTGGTATCAGTGGGAGGAATAGTGCCCCATCATTGGTATCAGTGGGAGGAATAGTGCCCCATCATTGGTATCAGTGGGAGGAATAGTGTCCCATCATTGGTATCAGTGGGAGGAATAGTGCCCCATCATTGGTGTCAGTGGGAGGAATAGTGTCCCATCATTGGTGTCAGTGGCAGGAATAGTGTCCCATCATTGGTATCAGTTGGAGGAATAGTGTCCCATCATTGGTGTCAGTGGGAGGAATAGTGTCCCATCATTGGTGTCAGTGGGAGGAATAGTGTCCCATCATTGGTGTCAGTGGGAGGAATAGTGCCCCATCATTGGTGTCAATGGAAGGAATAGTGTCCCATCATTGGTATCAGTGGGAGGAATAGTGCCCCATCATTGGTATCAGTGGGAGGAATAGTGTCCCATCATTGGTATCAGTGGGAGGAATAGTGCCCCATCATTGGTATCAGTGGGAGGAATAGTGTCCCATCATTGGTATCAGTGGGAGGAATAGTGTCCCATCATTGGTATCAGTGAGAGGAATAGTGCCCCATCATTGGTATCAGTGGGAGGAATAGTGTCCCATCATTGGTATCAGTGGGAGG
Organism: Aquarana catesbeiana; assembly: GCA_037953035.1. NCBI lineage: Eukaryota > Metazoa > Chordata > Amphibia > Anura > Ranidae > Aquarana > Aquarana catesbeiana. The sequence continues at coordinate 42,005 of JBBHAA010003473.1, read as the reverse complement.
AATAGTGCCGCATCATTGGTATCAGTGAGAGGAATAGTGCCCCATCATTGGTATCAGTGGAAGGAATAGTGCCCCATCATTGGTATCAGTGAGAGGAATAGTGCCCCATCATTGGTATCAGTGAGAGGAATAGTGCCCCATCATTGGTATCAGTGGGAGGAATAGTGTCCAATCATTGGTATCAGTGGGAGGAATAGTGCCGCATCATTGGTATCAGTGAGAGGAATAGTGCCCCATCATTGGTATCAGTGGAAGGAATAGTGCCCCATCATTGGTATCAGTGAGAGGAATAGTGCCCCATCATTGGTATCAGTGGGAGGAATAGTGTCCCATCATTGGTATCAGTGGGAGGAATAGTGCCGCATCATTGGTATCAGTGAGAGGAATAGTGCCCCATCATTGGTATCAGTGGGAGGAATAGTGTCCCATCATTGGTATCAGTGGGAGGAATAGTGCCCCATCATTGGTGTCAGTGGGAGGAATAGTGTCCCATCATTGGTATCAGTGGGAGGAATAGTGTCCCATCATTGGTATCAGTGAGAGGAATAGTGCCCCATCATTGGTATCAGTGGGAGGTATAGTGTCCCATCATTGGTATCAGTGGGAGGAATAGTGCCCCATCATTGGTATCAGTGGGAGGAATAGTGTCCCATCATTGGTGTCAGTGGGAGGAATAGTGTCCCATCATTGGTGTCAGTGGGAGGAATAGTGCCCCATCATTGGTATCAGTGGGAGGAATAGTGTCCCATCATTGGTGTCAGTGGGAGGAATAGTGTCCCATCATTGGTGTCAGTGGGGGGAATAGTGCCCCATCATTGGTGTCAGTGGGAAGAATATTGCCCCATCATTGGCTTCTCTTGAATTCAATTTCTCTCTTCCTGGAAGTGATTATAAAATATTAGCAACTTTGTATCTCCCGGGAGCTCTGGATGTGACATCCCACCTCAGCCATTATATGGGGGTCTCTCTCCGGATGTGATGTCCCACCTCTTCCATTATATGGGGGTCTCTCTCCGGATGTGATGTCCCACCTCTTCCATTATATGGGGGTCTCTCTCTGGATGTGATGTCCCACCTCTGCCATTATATGGGGGTCTCTCTCTGGATGTGATGTCCCACCTCTTCCATTATATGGGGGTCTCTCTCTGGATGTGATGTCCCACCTCTTCCATTATATGGGGGTCTCTCTCCGGATGTGATGTCCCACCTCTGCCATTATATGGGGGTCTCTCTCCGGATGTGATGTCCCACCTCTTCCATTATATGGGGGTCTCTCTCCGGATGTGATGTCCCACCTCTGCCATTATATGGGGGTCTCTCTCTGGATGTGATGTCCCACCTCTTCCATTATATGGGGGTCTCTCTCCGGATGTGATGTCCCACCTCTGCCATTATATGGGGGTCTCTCTCTGGATGTGATGTCCCACCTCTGCCATTATATGGGGGTCTCTCTACAGATGTGATGTCCCACCTCTGCCATTATATGGGGGTCTCTCTACAGATGTGATGTCCCACCTCTGCCATTGTATGGGGGTCTCTCTCCGGATGTGATGTCCCACGTTTTCCATTATTTAGGGGTCTCTCTGTTGTTTCAGAACTTTTGGAGTTTATTCCTATATTGTACAGAAAATGCAGCAGGAGGAATGCAGGACTTCTAGCCTGGGGGGTTTATATCGGGGCATTGGAGGTGAATACAGAACACTGAGGATATGGGGGGATTGGATGAGAGAAAACGGGGAGTTCATTCTAATTATAGAAGAGGAAGATGGATTGTTCTGAGAGCAGGAAATACAAAGAATAAGAGCGAGAGAAAGAGAGAGAAAAGGGGAAGAGGGAGAGGAATGAATGAATAAACGTCAGTGAAAAAGAGAAAGAGAAGTGACAGAAATGTGTGTGGGGGGAGGGGAGAGGGGGGAGGGGGGGAGAAAACAGCGAGAGAAAGTGAAAGAGGCAGGGGAGACAGAGTAGTAAGAAGAAAGAAAAACAGGAATGAAAGAGAAAATAAGGAGAAGTGAACAAACGGGAAAAGAGAAAAAGAAAAGGGAAAACAGGGAAAAGGGGGAAGAGAGAGTAAGGACAAGAGTGAAAGAGAGAAAAGAGATATATAATTAAAAGGGGGGGGGGTGCAAGATAGGAAGAGGGGGAGACAGAAAAAGACAAAGGAAAGAGAGAAAGGGGGGAGGGAGGAAAAATAGGGGGAGATAGAAAGGAAGACAAAGAAAGGGACAAATGGGGTGAAAGAGGAGAGAGAGAGAGAGAGAGAAAAAAAGGAGAGAGTTGCAAGAATTAAAATTCATTGAGCAGGTTGTAGGAGAAAATGCCTGGGAGGGTTGTAGTATGGGGGTATACGGGGTGTAGGGAGTATAGGGCGTGTAGGGAATATAGCAGGTATGGGGGTGTAGTGGGCATATGAGTGTAGGGGTATACAGGGAATAGGAGGTGTAGAGGGTATACAGGGTGTAGGGTATATGGGGTATAGGAGGTGTAAGGGGTATATAGGTGTAGGGGTATACAGGGTTTAATGGGTGTAGGGGTACATGGGGTATAGGAGGTGTAGGGGTATATAGGTGTAGGGGTATACAGGGTTTAGGGGGTGTAGGGGTACATGGGGTATAGGAGGTGTAGGGGTATAGGAGGTATATGGATGTAGGGGTATACAGTGTATAGGGGGTGTAGAAGGATAGGGGGTATAGGGGATGTAGGGCTATACAGGGTGTAGGAGTAGAGGGGGTGTGGGGCAGTTGGCCATGAAGGGTATGGATAGGTAGCACTTGTTACCAACGAATACATTTTCTAATGTCCGCTCTATATATGTGTCTAGTGAGATGTTCTCTGCTTTGCTGCTACATTTGTTCTGTTCCCAAAAGGTCTTCATGGTCTTGAAGGTGTGATTGTACAGATGTGGTTGTGTAGAGGACGCTGGGGGTACAGAACTCGGGGTCATCACATTAGATGGTGTATGGAAGTAAACAGGTCTTGCTAGAATTAGGGGGTTAAGGGTATATGGGATATAGGGGTATACAGGGTATAGGGGATGTAGAGGTATACGGGGTATAGGGGGTGTAGAGGTATTCGGGGTATATGGGGTGTGGTGGTATAGGGGGTGTAGAGGTATACGGGGTATATGGGGTGTGGTGGTATAGGGGGTGTAGAGGTATACGGGGTATATGGGGTGTAGGGGTATACAGGGTATAGGGGGTGTAGAGGTATACAGGGTATAGGGGGTGTGGTGGTATAGGGGTATAAGGGTATAGGGGTGTAGGGGTGTAAGGGGTATAAGGGTATATGGAGTATAGGGGGTGTAGGGGAAATGATAGAATGTATCCACAATGAGCTTCTAATGTTTCCCATTCTATTTCTACTTTACATTTTTTTACAGAACTCCTTTAAATTAAAACCATGTAAAAAAAATGAAAATGTCAAAGTGACATAAAAACTAATATTGATGAATTGTTAATTCCTCTTTCTGTAAGCTTTTGTTATTGTTCATCCAGCATGTGAGGTTAATGATCCCAATAAGTAGGGATCCCTCTGAGGTTGCCTCTAGCTCTGTGATGGTATATAATGTTACTGCAGCAGAGGAAGGTGTAACCCGCCGGTACTCCTCTATTCATGTCAGTGTACCCTGCCATGTATGTGAGCCGAGTTCACAGCTCTCCTTGCCATGCCCCCTGTGTACGGCTCTGTAGGGATGTGTGGGGATGGATGCCAGGAACCTGATCTGTACCTGCCCAGTGTTTACATCTGCATCATGCGCCATGCTGCAGGCAGAAGGCTGGGTCCTCATCCTCATCCCCCACCTTTTACTGCAAAGAGCAGTCAGCGGCACTGTGCATGAGAGGGATGTGCGTGTCTGTGGTCTGTGTGGTATGAGGATGGGAGGATGGGATCCTGTAGGGATTCTGCATGCTGGATTGTCTGCGTCTCTGTGAACAGATGGCTTTAATAACACATATGGGACATTTCTACTTATTTTGTCCACCTTCAACCAGCTTCTAATGGTAATGTAATCAAATGGCCTACAGCAGCCTTTCTCAACAGTTTTACCCTTGAAATAATTTTCAAATCTCAGGGAACCCCCCGCTAAAATCAATTGATTGGTGGTCAGTGTGAAATATGCCCCCCTTACATTGATGACTGCTGGGAAGAATGCCCCCCTTACATTGATATCTGCTGGGGAGAATGCCCCCCTTACATTGATATCTGCTGGGGAGAATGCCCCCCTTACATTGATACCTGCTGGGAAGAATGCCCCCCTTACATTGATATCTGCTGGGGAGAATGCCCCCCTTACATTGATATCTGCTGGGGAGAATGCCCCCCTTACATTGATACCTGCTGGGAAGAATGCCCCCCTTACATTGATATCTGCTGGGGAGAATGCCCCCCTTACATTGATATCTGCTGGGGAGAATGCCCCCCTTACATTGATATCTGCTGGGAAGAATGCCCCCCTTACATTGATATCTGCTGGGAAGAATGCCCCCCTTACATTGATGACTGCTGGGAGGAATGCCCCCCTTACATTGATACCTGCTGGGAGGAATGCCCCCCTTACATTGATACCTGCTGGGAGGAATGCCCCCCTTACATTGATACCTGCTGGGAAGAATGCCCCCCTTACATTGATATCTGCTGGGAAGAATGCCCCCCTTACATTGATACCTGCTGGGGAGAATGCCCCCCTTACATTGATGCCTGCTGGGAAGAATGCCCCCCTTACATTGATGACTGCTGGGAGGAATGCCCCCCTTACATTGATACCTGCTGGGAAGAATGCCCCCCTTACATTGATATCTGCTGGGAAGAATGCCCCCCTTACATTGATACCTGCTGGGGAGAATGCCCCCCTTACATTGATACCTGCTGGGGAGAATGCCCCCCTTACATTGATGCCTGCTGGGAAGAATGCCCCCCTTACATTGATGCCTGCTGGGAAGAATGCCCCCCTTACATTGATGACTGCTGGGAGGAATGCCCCCCTTACATTGATACCTGCTGGGAAGAATGCCCCCCTTACATTGATACCTGCTGGGAAGAATGCCCCCCTTACATTGATACCTGCTGGGAAGAATGCCCCCCCTTATACAAATGCGGCCAAACGCACGGTAAAGAATGAGCATGGCTCAAAGCGGCAAATGCTACATGAGCGACTTTGTTGTGTTTGTCGCACATATGGCAGCCCATTGAAATGTCATTTCATGTGATAAACACGCAAAAAGAAAACACCTGCCATGGCCATTACAAAGAGCTCCGGTTCTCCCTTTGGGTTTTACATGTATTGAATATAAAGGAGAATCCAACAGTAGGGAATACTTAGAGGTGGCTGGGAACACCTAAAACGTGAAAGTAATGGAGGCAGAGCCAGGAACTATTACCGGGAAATCTGTCACCAGGAAGTCAGACGATGACTGAGAACATCAAACTCCACTATTAACTCAAATATGAGTTTTGGGTGGACTGGCCCTTTAAGATGTCATTAGCTTTGGCGCCCTACCAGAGCCTGCAATGACCACAGCAGGCCCACAATATGTATACTTATGTGTATATCTACTGTGCCTTGAAAAAGTATTCATACCCCTTGAAATTTCCCACATCTTGTCATGTTACACCCAAAAACATAAATGTATTTTATTGGGATTTTATGTGATAGATCAACACAAAGTGACACATAATTGTGAAGTGGAAGGAAAATGATAAATGATACAAATAAATATGTGAAAAGTGTGGGGGGGGGGGCATTTGTATTCAGCCCCCTTTACTCTGATACTCCTACCTATAATCTATTGGAACAAATTGCCTTCAGTAGTCACCTAATTAGTAAATAGAGTCCACCTGTGTGTAATGTAATCTCAGTACAAATACAGCTGTTCTGCGAAGCCCTCAGAGGTTTGTTAGAGAACCTTACTGAATAAACAGCAACATGAAGGCCAAGGAACACACCAGACAGGTCAGGGATAAAGTTGTAGAGAAGTATAAAGCAGGGTTAGGTTATAAAAAATCTCCCAAGCTTTGAACATCTCACGGAGCTCTGTTCAATCCATCATCGGAAAATGGAAAGAGTATGGCACAACTGCCAACCTACCAAGACATGGCCGTCCACCTAAACTGACCGGCCGGGCAAGGAGAGCATTCATCAGAGAAGAGCCAAGAGGTCCATGGTAACTCTGGAGGAGCTGCAGAGATCCACAGCTCAGGTGGGAGAATCTGTCCACAGGACAACTATTAGTCGTGTTCTCCACAAATCTGCCCTTTATGGAAGAGTGACAAGAAGAAAGACATTGGTGAAAGAAAGTCATAAGAAGTCCTGTTTGTAGTTTGTGAGAAGCCATGTGGAGGACACAGCAAACATGTGGAAGAAGGTGATCTGGTCAGATGAGACCAAAATTCAACTTTATGGCCTAAAAGTAAAACATGTGTGGGAGAAAACTAACACTGCACATCACCCTGAACACACCATCCCCACTGTGAAACATGGTGGTGGCAGCATCATGTGGTGGGGATGGTTTTCTTCAGCAGGGACAGGGAAGCTGGTCAGAGTTGATGGGAAGATGGATGGAGACAAATACAGGACAATCTTAGAAGAAAACCTGTTAGAGTCTACAAAAGACTTGAGACTGGGGCGAATGTTCACCTTCCAGCAGGACAACGACCCGAAACATCCAGCCAGAGCTACAATGGAATGGTTTAGATCAAAGCATATTCATGTGTTAGAATGGCCCAGTCACAGTCCAGACCTAAATCACATTGAGAATCTGTGGCAAGACTTGAAAATTGCTGTTCACAGACGCTCTCCATCCAATCTGACAGAGCTTGAGATATTTTACAAAGAAGAATGGGCAGAAATGTCCCTCTCTAGATGTGCAAAGCTGGTAGAGACACCCCCAAAAAGACTTGTAGAGAAAGGGGGTTCTACAAAGTATTGACTCCGGGGGGCGCCATACAAATGCCCCTCCCCCCACACTTTTCACACATTTATTGGTATCATTTATCATTTTCCTTCCACTTCACAATTATGTGACACTTTGTGTTGGTCTATCACATAAAAACCCAATGAAATAAATTTACGTTTTTGGGTGTAACATGACAAAACGTGGGAAATTTCAAGGAAAAGGGAAAGGGAAATTTCATTTTCAAGGTACTGTATACTTTGCAGAATGAATGACCAGAGGCTGCAGTCCTGTCCACAGTAATTGTAAAAGCCTTGCTCAATCTGCCTGTAAGGAATCATTGTAACTTTACTTGAAATTCAAATGAAAGGCAATGTATAGACTCTCTGATTTTAGCACAGCTGCAGTGCTTCCTGGATGCGTTCGCTGAATGATCAGACGAGTCGCTGTGTGAGCGCACCTCCACTTATATAAGACTTTCTAGGTCATGTTTGTGCTTCTAATCATCTCTGAAGATTGTGCTTCCTGTACAGAGTTGTATCTGTCATAGAGAGATGTGCCTTGTGGCTGTACAGGCCTTTGTTCCCTTCCCAGCCGGACCGATCGTTTGTCAGCCTGAAGTAATGTACATGGTATGGAGGCCATGTGGGGAGGGGGAGGGGATTTCTATATTTGTTTAAATACTGCGTAGAATTTGTAAATGTTACAATGTGTGATATGTACAGAAGGTGCTTAGAGGGAAGTAAAAATGCAGAACATTCCGGAAATGTCAATAAGATATAATAGGCTTCAGTGATTAGGTCAGCAGGTGCTGCTATGAGGATAGAGAGAGATGTAAAAAATGTATCAGGAAAGCTCAGAATTGGGAGATTGTGGCACAAATGACGACCCGTGGTTACTTCCTCACTATACCCTCCCAATTACCCTTCATCTAACCCTAACACCTATTACCCCAATACCACCTTCCCTCTAACCCTAATAATAATTATTCCTAATTTCTTTCAGGTACTTAAAGCGGTTGTATACCCGCTGAATTTTTTTTTTTTTCCCCTGTAAAGCAAAAGGCATAATGAGCTAGTATGCACCTAGTATACTTACCTTAGAACGAGGCGTCGGTATCTTACCTGGTCCACGCCGAGGGAGCTGTCATGTTGCCTCGGCGTGTCTTCCGGGTATCGCGGTTCCAGCGCTGTGAGTGGCTGGAGCCGCGATGTCATCACTCCCGCGAATGCGCACGGGAGATTTCTTACCCGGCAAGGTCCGGCAGTTGCCAGGCCTTCAGCCGAGAATCCCCTGTGCGCATGCGCCGCTGCAGTCAGCGGCGCATAGCAAGGGGAATGCCTCCTAAACCGTAAAGGTTTAGGAGATATTTTTTTTACCTACAGGTAAGCCTTATTATAGGCTTACCTGTAGGTAAAAGTTAAAAAAAAACACTATACAACCACTTTAAATAGTGACATCAATTTAGATATACATTGTAAATTCACACCAGTCCCTGCCCCCAAGAGCTTACAATCTAAGATCTCTAACATAAATACACATATTAGAGCCAATTTAGACCGAAGCCAATTCACCTCCCAGCATGTCTTTGGAGTGTGGGAGGAAACCGGAGTACCCGGAGGAAACCCACACAGACAGAACATGCAAACTCCATGCAGGTAGTGCCCTTAGTTGGGTTTCAAGCCGACAACCCCCAGTGCTGCCAGGCAGAAGTGCTGACCACTACACCACTGTGCAATTCCCATATATCTAATACTAACCATAACACTTCCCTGTAACCCAAAGGGCTCTTTCACACGGGGCGGATCAGTGATGATCCGCCCCGTGAACACCCGCTGGCTCAGCGGGGATCGCTCCGCCGATCCCCGCTGAGCAGAAAGATGACAGGTCCGTCGCTGCACGCTGTGCAGCGACGGACCTGTCAGAGCGCCGCTCTCCCCTATGGGGGGATCAGATGATGACGGACCGTAGTGTCCGTCGTCACCCGATCCGATCCGAAAACGGATGGAAAAGTAGGTTTTTCCTCCGTTACACTTTTCGGATCGGAGCGGCGTCGGATGTCAGCGGACATGTCACCGCTGACATCCGACGCTCCATAGGGATACATGTATGTCCGTTTTTCATCCGAAAACGGAAGGATGAAAAACGGACATACGGATCCCCCGTGTGAAAGAGCCCTAACACTACCCTACTACTTACCTGTTACTCAAACACTAGACCTCACTGTCACTCCTACCCTAACACTAACCCGTCTGTAATGTTAACACAAATTAGTTTGTTCATTTGTTAATCTAAAGCCGCGTACACACGAGCGGAATGTCCAACAGAAAAAGTGAGACGGAAGCTTTTCATCGTATATTCCGATCGTGTGTGGGCCCCATCGGACTTTTTTTTCCGAAAATTCTGACGGACCTAGAAATGGAACATGTTCTAAATATTTCCAACAGAACCAATTCCTATCGGGAAAACCGATCGTCTCTATGCTGTTCCGATGGACCAAAAACGACGCAAAAACGACGCATGCTCTGAAGCAAGTACGAGACGGAAGCTATTGGCTACTGGCCATTGAACTTCCTTTTTCTAGTCCCGTCGTACGTGTTGTACGTCACCGCGTTCTGGACGGTCGGACTTTGGTTTCTGTGTAGGCAAGACCGCTTGAATGGAATTCCGTCGGAGAAACCTTCGGAGTTTATTCCGACAGCAAAACCGGTCGTGTGTACGCGGCATAACATTAACCCTGCCAGCTACTCTACCATTAGTTCTGCCTGTTTCTCTAACACTAACCCTTCTACTAACTCTGCCTATAATGATAACATGAATTCTTTCTGTTACTCTAACGCCACATACACACGATCAGAATTTCCGACAACAAATGTTCGATGTGAGCTTGTTGTCGGAAATTCCGACCGTGTGTAGGCTCCATCGGACTTTTGTTGTCGGAAATTTCCGACAACAAAAATTTGAGAGCTGGTTCTCAAATTTTCCGATAACAAAATCCGTTGTCGGAAATTCCAATCGTGTGTACACAATTCCAGCGCACAAAATCCCACGCATGCTCGGAATCAAGCAGAAGAGCCGCACTGGCTATTGAACTTCATTTTTCTCGGCTCGTCGTACGTGTTGTACGTCACCGCGTTCTGGACGTTCGGAATTTCCGACAACATTTGTGCGACCGTGTGTGTGCAAGACAAGTTTGAGCCAACATCCGTCGGAAATAAATCCAGGATTTTGTTGTCGGAATGTCCGATCGTGTGTACGCGGAATTACACTAACATTGACTCTGAATGTTAAAGCGGGGGTCCACCCACACCGCCAAAAAAAAAAAATATTAAAAGCCAGCAGCTACAAATACTGCAGCTGCTGACTTTTAATACATGGCCACTTACCTGTCCCAGGGTCCAGCGATGTCGGCAGGGGACGCCGAGAACCCGCTCAGTTCTCGGCAGCTGCCGCCGCCATCCTAGGTGAGGGAATCAGGAAGTGAAGCGTTGCGGCTTCACTTCCCGGTTCCCTACTGCGCATGCGCGAGTCACGCTGCGCGTCCCAAGTGGTCCCCGCTCTCTCCTGGGAGCTGTGTGTTCCCAGCAGACAGCGCGGTGGGGACGGGAAGAGGCGTAGACGCCCATGGGAGTCTATGCCGGAAATGGGTGCAAATACCTGTCTTAGACAGGTATCTGCACCCCCCTCCCCCCTGAAAGGTGCCAAATGTGACACCGGAGGGGGGGAGGGTTCTGAAAAGCGAAAGTTCCATTTTTGTGTGGTTTGTATGAGGTTGTAAACCTCAGGAAAAAAAAAACAAAAAAAAAAGACCTGCAAGACAAAGGCATAATGAGCTAGCATGCATCGCATACTAACTCATTAAGAAATACTTACCTTAGAACGATGCCCTGCAGTGCCGCCCGCACTCCGCTCCCACGGCCGACGTCTTTCCTGGAGTTACTTCCGGGTTCGCGGGCTCCGGCGCTGTGATTGGCCGGAGCCCCGATGACGTCACTCCCGCGCATGCGTGTGGGTGCCGCTGGTCATGGCACGGGTCCTTAAGAATTGGCACGAGTGGGCCGTTCCTTCAGTGCGCATGCGCCGTTGACGTCAGCGCAAGCGTATATAGTAAATGTCTCTTAAACTGTGCAAGTTTAGTAGACATTTACAGTACCTGCAGGTAAACCTTATTATAGACATACCTGTAGGTACAATTAAAGAGGAAGACTTTACTTCCTAAACTAACACCAACCCTCCCTGTTACTCAAACACTAACCCTAATACTATTCCTGCCTGTAATGCTAACACTAATTAGGTCTGGTACTATAACACTAGCCTTCCCTGTTACTCGAATATTGTCCCTAACACTAATCCTGGCTGTAATGCTAACGCTGCTTCTGTTTGTTACCCTAACACCAAGAAAGAAAAAAAAATACCATAAGGCTCTCAGCAATCCGCAGGATAAAACATATAATCCTAGAAAGTTTCTTTATTTGTCATGGGAAAGAAACATCAAAGCAGAAGCTTTGCAACATAATAACATTTCATAATAATAATAATAACATTGTATAATAACATTAAACCAAACACAGCTAAATAAAACAACAACAATCTAATCTGGAAGATATTTGCCCAAAAGCTAAACCTAAGAGAGCTGCCAATATACTGAAAACTCAGATGCTGCCCAGTTCATGGATGGGACGTCAAGGTGGATCTACAACAATATAAAAGGAAACGGGCGCAAAAGAGTCTAATAGTGCAGGAGGTAATACATTACATTTTGCTCTATGTGCCCAATAAATCATTTAATAAAGTATAAGTGGAGAGTTTTTGTCCTGTTTACCATTATCATTAAAAGTGAAAGTAAAAGAAAACTCCAAATGTTGGGGTGTCCCCAGAAAAGTAATAGAGGAGAAATCTTCCAATGGGGACACTAGTTCTGGTGACCTGGGAGGTCCCCAATGGAGTTCCCTTAATTTGCAGGGATTTTTTTCTCACTTCCTGTTCGGCTATAGGACAGGAAGTGACGGGGAATCTTCGCAATGGGACACAGATGGTGGAAAAAAAAAAATCTGACAGGGGTTATAACCCGCCCTTACTCTATCCAAAATGAAAAAAAAAAACTTTACTTTAACCCCCTGCATCAAACTCTTTTGTGCCCCTTTCTTTTATATTACTCTAATACTAACCCTTACCCTGTCTGTTACTCTAATGCCGCGTACACGCGGTCGGACTTTCCGATGGGAAATGTTGGATGTGAGCTTGTTGGTGGAAAGTCTGACTGTTGTGTGTGCTCCCATTGAACATTTGCTGTGGGACTTTCCGCCAACAAATGTTGGCTAGCAGGTTATCAAATTTTCACATATTTTTGTTGTCAGACCTTCCGATCGTGTGTACACAAGTCCGTCGCACAAAGGTCCACGCATGCTCGGAATAGCAGAAGGAGCCCAAAGGGTGGCACATGACTATTGAACTTCCTTTTTATCGGCTCGCTGTACGTCTAGTACGTCACTACGTTCGTAATTGTTGGCCAACATTTGTGTGACCGTGTGTGTTGGAGCCAACAACCTTCGAACAAAATTCTGCGGTTTTGTTGTCGAAAAGTCCGATCGTGTGTACGGGGCATAACACTAACCCACTACATTGCTTGTAAATGTAACCCTTTGTTTGTATAAACTGACCTCTAAGGACCACAATATCAGTCCTGAAGACCCAGCACCAGAACCTACAGCTTAGAAAGGGTTAGAATACCTATTGACATAACACTGATCCTCATCAATAGACAATCCTTGACATAAAATTGATCCTTGTCTGTAAAATCAATGTGTGGAACACGTTTTTATCTGGGCCATTTCCATCCTATGAATGTTCTTGTTGTGGGTCTGTTTGGCAATCAATATTAATGGAGGATATTTTCTATACCTGGAAACATCTCTTCAGTTTTCTGTGGCCTCACCTTGTGTGTGTTGTGCAATCATTCACCTTTCTGTGTAGAAGAAGTCAATGGGGTTTGTGGAAAGTTTCTTCATCAGACTGGACACATTTCCCGAGTCTATGAAGCAATATGGCATGGCGCTCTATGAATAGCTTCAGATCAGTTCCCTCGGAGCGATAGTGGGTTATTAAATACAAATGGCAGTTGGAAGGGAGGTAATTGTTCTCCGAAAGATTAGAAGATTGCTTTCCTTTAAGTGACCTTGTCACCTTATTGGAAGTGCCAACCTGTTACTGCAAAGAAGAAACTGAATACTTACCTCTCCTGGCACCAGCACTGCTGAATCCCTTTACATTGAAGAGGAATCCCCCGCTAAAGTCTTCAAAAACCAAAGACTTGGGGGGGTTGTCAGATTCCCGGTCCCCCCTGCTGCGCTCAGTGGTTCCTCCTGCCAACCGCAGTGTCACTACTGTGCCTTCTAGTGGGGGAATCCCTAGATTAGCTTTGATGTGTTCCTAAAGCTGTCCATACTATGAGGGCATTTTCTCCGTAGTTGGCCCTGGTGACACTCGCCTGCCTGATATCCTTTGATTGAAAAATAGAAGCCTTCTCCATCTCATAACCACCCCTCCCCCCCATTCTCATTAAACCCCAATTTAAGTTAGTGACATATTGTATATATTACCAGCTGCTAAACAAACCATTATAACAGCCTGGAAGAAGCAATTCACACAAATTTCAGAAGTCAGGAAACGCGTAGACACATTCTTTATTAACGTTCCTTAAAAAGTTACAATAAAGATCGAATGAAAGTGAAAAATCGAAGAAGCCGGGAGAATACTTGTCTCTCCTTCTATCCTTCCATCTTTTCTCCCTCCCTTATCTCCTCTTCTCCCTCCATCTCTCCTCTTCTCTTCTCCCTCCATCTCTCCCCCTCTCCCTCCAACTCTCCTCTTCTCTTCTCCCTCCATCTCTCCCCTCTCCCTCCAACTCTCCTCTTCTCTTTTCCCTCCATCTCTCCCCTCTCCCTCCAACTCTCCTCTTCTTGCTCCATCTCTCCCTCCATCTCTCCCTCCATCTCTTCTCTCCTTCTCTCCATCTCTCCCCTCTCCCTCCATATCTTCTTTTCTCCTCTCCCTCCATCTCTCCTCTTCTCTTCTCTCTCCATATTTCCTCCTCTCCCTCTCACTCTCCTCTTCTCTCGCCAGCTCTCCCCTCTCCCCTCATCTCTCCTCTTCCCTCATCTCTCCTCTTCTCTCTCTCTATCTCTCTCATCTCTTCCATCTATCCCCCTCTCCCTCCGTCTCTCCTCTTCTCTCTCCCCTCTCCCTTCATCTCTCCTCTTCTCCCTCCATCTCTCCCCCTCTCCTTTCATCTCTGTTTCTCCTCTTTTCCCTCCATCTCTCTGTCTCTCCCTCCATCTCTGCTATTCTCCCTTCATCTCTCCCCCTCTCCCTCCATCTCTCCTCCTCTCCCTCCATCTTTCCTCCTCTCTCTCCATCTCTCCTCCTCTCCCTCCATCTCTCCTCCTCTCCCTCCATCTCTCCTCCTCTCCCTCCATCTCTCCTCTTCTCCCTCCATCTCTCCTCTTCTCCCTCCATCTCTCCTCTTCTCCCTCCATCTCTCCTCTTCTCCCTCAATCTCTCCTCCTCTCCCTCCATCTATGCTATGCTCTCTTCATCTCTCCCCCTCTCCCTCCATCTCTCCTCTATTCCCTCCATCTCTCCTTCTCTCCCTTCATCTATTTGTCTCTCCTCTTCTCCCTCCATCTCTCTGTCTCTCCTCTTCTCCCTCCATCTCTCTGTCTCTCCTCTTCTCCCTCCATCTCTCTGTCTCTCCTCTTCTCCCTCCATCTCTCCTCCTCTTCTCCCTCCATCTCTCCTCTTCTCCTGCCACCTCCCTCCTCTTCCTCCATCTCTTCTCTTCTCCCTCCATCTCTCTGTCTCTCCTTCTCTTCCTCCAAGTTACTATAAACCCGTCCAGACAACCTATAGCTAAGCTCCCGGTATTGACAGTCTGCGGCCGTGACGCAGGATTTTCTAGTCTGATTGGTGAATTGTGTTTAGAACTTCTATACAGGAAGAAATATTTTCTGCATCATTTCCATCCCAAGTGAACTGTGATAAGGAGATAATAAGCCGATCGTTTCTACTCAGCAAGATTTGTGGAATTTCTACTGACACAACGCCTCCTGTGCTGAGCGAGCGCCTGGCGACACATAACTCATGTCTCAGCATTGTGCCGAATCGCAGTAATATCGCTGATTGCTTTATACACAGAAATATAATAGTGTTAACCAATTAAGTGCCTGCTATGGGGTTTGGATTGAGTAGAGAATGGTTACAACCTTTGCCCATTGGAGAGAATGATCTTCTCTTCCTGTCCACGAAACACAACAGGAAGTGAGAGAAATAAAGTTGGCCATACACAGATAGATTTTCCATTGAAGGCTGGTATTCTATGTCCATCTTATCCTTTGATAGAACATTCTTTCTTACCATCGATGAGTCAACTCGTTTCATTTGAAAGTCCTTCAAATTTCATCCAGGCCTGTTACTGAATTCTGAATCCCAGAAACTTCACAGATTTCACAGATTTCACTTTCAGAAAATATGACCATCTCCTGTATTATGTCTGCAGTCTCTGACCATCTCCTGTATCATGTCTGCAGTCTCTGATCATCTCTTGTATCATGTCTGCAGTCTCTGACCATCTTTTGTATCATGTCTGCAGTCTCTGATCATCTCTTGTATCATGTCTGCAGTCTCTGACCATCTCTCGTATCATGTCTGCAGTCTCTGATCATCTCCTGTATCATGTCTGCAGTCTCTGACCATCTCTTGTTTCATGTCTGCAGTCTCTGATCATCTCCTGTATCATGTCTGCAGTCTCTGACCATCTCCTTTATCATGTCTGCAGTCTCTGACCATCTCCTGTATCATGTCTGCAGTCTCTGATCATCTCCTGTATCATGTCTGCAGTCTCTGACTATCTCTTGTATCATGTCTGCAGTCTCTGACCATCTCTTGTATCATGTCTGCAGTCTCTGACCATCTCTTGTATCATGTCTGCAGTCTCTGACCATCTCCTGTATCGTGTCTGCAGTCTCTGACTATCTCTTGTATCATGTCTGCAGTCTCTGATCATCTCCTGTATCATGTCTGCAGTCTCTGACCATCTCCTGTATTATGTCTGCAGTCTCTGACCTTCTCTTGTATCATGTCTGCAGTCTCTGATCATCTCTTGTATCATGTCTGCAGTCTCTGACCATCTCTTGTATCATGTCTGCAGTCTCTGATCATCTCTTGTATCATGTCTGCAGTCTCTGACCATCTCTTGTATCATGTCTGCAGTCTCTGATCATCTCTTGTATCATGTCTGCAGTCTCTGACCATCTCTTGTATCATGTCTGCAGTCTCTGCCATCTCTTGTTTCATGTCTGCAGTCTCTGATCATCTCCTGTATCATGTCTGCAGTCTCTGACCATCTCCTGTATCATGTCTGTAGTCTCTGACCATCTCCTGTATCATGTCTGCAGTCTCTGACCATCTCTTGTATCATGTCTGCAGTCTCTGACCATCTCTTGTATCATGTCTGCAGTCTCTGACCATCTCTTGTATCATGTCTGCAGTCTCTGACCATCTCCTGTATCGTGTCTGCAGTCTCTGACTATCTCTTGTATCATGTGTGCAGTCTCTGACCATCTCTTGTATCATGTCTGCAGTCTCTGACCATCTCTTGTATTGTGTCTGCAGTCTCTGACCATCTCTTGTATCGTGTCTGCATCTCTGACCATCTCTTGTATCATGTCTGCAGTCTCTGATCATCTCCTGTATCATGTCTGCAGTCTCTGATCATCTCCTGTATCATGTCTGCAGTCTCTGATCATCTCCTGTATCATGTCTGCAGTCTCTGACCATCTCTTGTATCATGTCTGCAGTCTCTGACCATCTCTTGTAACATGTCTGCAGTCTCTGATCATCTCTTGTATCATGTCTGCAGTCTCTGACCATCTCCTGTATCATGTCCGCAGTCTCTGACCATCTCTTGTATCATGTCTGCAGTCTCTGATCATCTCCTGTACCATGTCTGCAGTCTCTGATCATCTCCTGTATCATGTCTGCAGTCTCTGACCATCTCTTGTATCATGTCTGCAGTCTGTGACCATCTCCTGTATCATGTCCGCAGTCTCTGACCATCTCTTGTATCATGTCTGCAGTCTCTGATCATCTCCTGTACCATGTCTGCAGTCTCTGATCATCTCCTGTATCATGTCTGCAGTCTCTGATCATCTCCTGTATCATGTCTGCAGTCTCTGATCATCTCCTGTATCATGTCTGCAGTCTCTGACCATCTCCTGTATCATGTCTGCAGTCTCTGACCATCTTTTGTAAGTTACCTGCAGAGGCGGCGGATCTGTGGGGGACATTTGTGAGCTGAGAGTGAATAATGAGAGGCGATAAGATTGTCGTTGTCCAGCATTGTCTATCTTATTGGTGAGCTGAATCACTTTGGTAAGGTTAGTGAATAGTATGGTTATATGACCAGCCTGAAGATCCTGGAATCCAGGGGGCCCCATAGACTGTTCATGCTGCAGTGAAGGACCTGTCTTTATGAGGAGCGTATTGCACCATCCGGCGGGCTGTCAGTGCGCTGCCAGTGATATGGTGGGTTCTAATGCTCACCTGTCGCAGCCTTTCTCATCTTTTCTGCCACAGTGAAACCCTTGAAATTATTTCCAGATATCGGGAATAAAACCAATTCATTGGGGGTCAGTGGGAGATGCCCCACTTGCACTGTAGTCAGAATGCCACCCATACAGAGAGATCATTGAAGTCGTGTCTCTGAAGTTAGAAAGTGGCCTCAGCCCTGGGACTTTGCTGACCAGATGGGAGGTCAATCAGCTCATGGAGCCCCTAGTGGTCTCTGGAGGAACCCCGGGATTCCACGGCTCTCTGGTACAGAATGGCTGCTCTGTCTCTTCTTCTCTCTCCCTCGTGATCAGGAAGTGATTGCTGGTGGGAGAGAGGAGTGCAGGCAGCAGAGCAGCACAGAGCTACCCGCTGCCGTCTCCCTCTGGTAGGTGCTCCCTCTGGTAGGTGCTCCCTCTGGTAGGTGCTCGCCGGCTGGGTGTTTGCTTTAGCCGACCGGCTTCTTTAAATCTGCTTTATATCATCCAGTTTGATGTAAGTGCAATGCATTTTATACATTATTAGTTTGGTTTTACATTATGGCGAGTCTCTCTCTTTTCGGATCCCTAATCGCGGTGTCCGGGTGATGATCCTTTACCCAGCATGCTTATCCCATTTCCTTTGCTCAGTGAAAGTCTATCCGGTCTGATTTCTATCTCTTCGACATTCGGTGAGGAAAAGGCGCTGGCTAGGTATTCGCCACAAGCGATTCAGCTTGTACAAGCTGGTAAGCGTGGAATTTATGTGGTGGTGGATACTCACTTTGTCAGTGTGATCTGATACATCACCTGGAGGATTTACCCTTGGGCCACTTTCACACGGAAGGCGTTCTTCAGGCATTTTAGCGCTAAAAAAAGCGCCTCTCAAGTGTGAGAGCCCAAATGCTTTCACAGCGGGGCAGTGCGCTTGCGGGACGGGAAAAAAGTCCTGCAAGCAGCATCTTTGGGGCGGTGTGGGAGCGCTGTATACACCCCTCCTCCACCCCTTCTCCACCGCCCCGGCCATTGAAACCCATGGGGCAAAATTCAGGAAATCGGTCCGGGACTTTAAATGAGGTGAATGCGGTTAACAAATGACAGAGTAAATGCAGTCTCAAAATTTATTAAAATTGTCATGCAAACATAAACAAAATTAATCATAAGGAAATAGGTAAAGAACACTGTGCTCTATGCAAAACAAAAGTAAAAAAGCAGCAGCATACGTTGTGACAAACAACTAAGGATAAAATTAAAAAATGCAGCACTAAACAATGTTGTAACTATGAGTAAAAAGTGAAACATACATGAGTCCAGACTACCAAATGCTGACTACCCAGAGGCGCCAGTAATGGGCGTCCGGTTCGGGGGCTGGGGAGGCAGAGGAAAAACCAACCCAACAGAGCACAAACGGGGGGCAGACATGGCCGGGATGGGGGAATGTGTCACCAAAGATCTCCCAGTATCCATTAATAATGTCAACTGAAACATAAAAGCATGTGTATCAATAAATGCTGTCATTACAGCATAGAAGAAAAGTAATATATGATATAAGTATGTATATACATGAACCAATCTGGTTCAATAATGGAATGGGATTAGAATCTAGAGGACAATATAAAAAAAATTAAAATAAATAAATAAATAAAATGTGTAGATAAAAAAATATGACAAAAACGGAGTGATAAAGTGTGTGTCCCCCTTGGCATGTATCCAAGTCCATTGTATATGTCAGCTAAAATAAGAATATATGTATATGAGTTGGTACTATACCTACAGAGTAACCATAAAGTATACAATGTAATGAAAAATATATATACATATGAACCAATGGTGTTCAAAGCTAGATAGACTTGGAAACTCGGAAAATTGGCAGTGCAGCTGAAGCGCCTGCAAAGCGCCTCGGCAGCATCGCTTTTCGGTCGCTTTTAACCCCTTGTTAACCCTTTCTTTGGGGTTAAAAGTGCCCCACTACTGCCTGCACAGCGCCAGTAAAGCACCCGCTAAAACCAGCGGCACTTTACCGCTGGCGCGGGGCGGTCTTCAGCGTGAAAGGGGTCTTACAGACTATTTTGCACCTTCAAATTTATGGTGGATATGATGTCATATGTCACCCATGGAGGAATACTGTTTTCTGAATAATCTATGGACATTGATCATTCAGTATACCTGGTTCATTGTTATGTGTAGCCTATTCACCACGGATTCTATATGTTGTGAGGAATTTGTTCCTTAGTTTTAGACGCAACCCTATTCCTTTATATATACTTTGGAAAGAATACCCAATCACATCTAAGAAAAAAAAAATCATTATGTTTTCTTGCACCTGATTGGATGACTGAAGTCAGCAGAGCTTCCCCTCTCTTACTAAGCTCTGGAGTAATTGCAGAGTGCACTGTCTTTAGTAAATCAACCCCAACGCTGTTTAAGTGGCACGTGCTCAGTGCACATCATACATGCGCAGGGCCATCTTAAGAGCATTATAGGCCCCCGGACAATACAGTGCACTGGGGCCCTGTCTACAGTATCACGCACGAGAATAAAAATGCAAATTATCAATAAGGCTATATTTATTGGTACTTCCAACAAAATCAATGTTTAAACATTAACACAACGTTTGGACAATATAACACGAGTTTGATGGGCACAGTAGCAGCTTTTGATGGGCACAGTGGCAGCTTTGATAAGCATAGTGGCTGTGTTTGATGGGCACAGTGGCAGCTTTTGATGGGCACAGTGGCAGATTTTGATGGGCACAGTGGCAGCGTTTGATGGGCACAGTGGCTGCCTTTGATGGGCACAGTGGCTGCGTTTGATGGGCACAGTGGCTGCATTTATTGGGCACAGTGGCTGCGTTTGATGGGCACAGTGGCAGCTTTTGATGGGCACAGTGGCAGCTTTGATGGGCACAGTGGCTGTTTGATGGGCACAGTGGCAGCTTTGATGGGCACAGTGGCTGTGTTTGATGGGCACGGTGGTTGCGTTTGATGGGCACAGTGGCTGCATTTAATGGGCACAGTGGCTGCATTTAATGGGCACAGTGGCTGCATTTAATGGGCACAGTGGTAGCTTTTGATGGGCAAAGTGGCAGCATTGATGGGCACAGTGGCTGTGTTTAATGGGCACAGTGGCAGCTTTGATGGGCACAGTGGCTGTGTTTGAGTGGCACAGTGGCAGCTTTGATGGGCACAGTGGCTGTGTTTGATGGGCACAGTGGCAGCTTTGATGGGGCACAGTGGCTGTGTTTGATGGGCATAGTGGCAGCTTTGATGGGCAAAGTGGCTGTGTTTGATTGGCACAGTGGCAGCTTTGATGGGCACAGTGGCTGTGTTTGATGGGCACAGTGGCAGCTTTTGATGGGCACAGTGGCTGTGTTTGATGGGCACAGTGGCAGCTTTGATGGGCACAGTGGCTGTGTTTGATGGGCACAGTGGCAGCTTTGATGGGCACAGTGGCTGTGTTTGATGGGCATAGTGGCAGCTTCGATGGGCACAGTGGCTGTGTTTGATGGGCATAGTGGCAGCTTCGATGGGCACAGTGGCTGTGTTTGATGGGCATAGTGGCAGCTTTTGAGGGGCACAGACAGTGGCTGTGTTTGATGCACAACCTGAACTTACTTAAGTGTTAGACTTACTTGAGGCCGCCGGCCTGGTGCAGTACAGTGTATCACTCACAGCAGAGCAAGGCAGCGCCAGCTATCAAGGGCCGTCTTTTCGCTCCGCTCCCTTTCCACGCTGTCTGAAGAACATGGCAGAGGTGGGCGGAGCTTGTTCACTAGCCGATGGGGCGGCCGCAGTGCGCTATGAATGCTGGGACGGCCTCTGATTGACGTCACTGGTTGCTAGCTAGACGCCGGGCGGCCGGCGATTCTAGCAAGTGAGCAACCAGTGCAGTCAGTCAACTTAAGCAGCAGATTGCAGCGCTGAGGATCGGCCCTGGATGGGGCCCTCCAAGCAAGTGGGGCCCCCGGGCAACTGCCCAGCGTGCCCAGCGGAAAAAACAGCCCTGTACATGCGTCTAATACATTTCAGTAAAGAAGTCATTGATTGGGCCCAACACTTTTCCTGATAGGCGACCTTCACAAAGACTAAGATTTCCCTCTGAAGGATTACAGAAGGGAATGATTCTCATTTCATCATCTTTCATCCAAATCATTGAGAGTTCTGCAGCCTCTATGAATATTGCATTGTACTGACAATGATTACCGAACACATGGAGCTCAGTGCGGCACTAAGGACTGTCAGACGCTCCATTGACAAAGGCAGCCGGACTGGGAACGGCTCTGTTGTCTTGTCACCAACATTGCTGAGATGCCCCGGGCTGCGTCATTGAGTCACGAGCAACTGTGCTGTACACAAACAACTGCCCAGCCCTGCACTGTACACAAAGGACTGGGCGGCCCGGCGCTGTCACATTCCTCATCACACTTACAGTATACCTGCAGGTGAGAGGCGCCCGGCACTTACCTCTCTACTAGTCACTGAAATAAAACTTTATTGGAGGTCACACAGATGTGGACTTTGGCTGCAATAAAATAAAAAAAAGAACAGATAGTTGTATTCATTTAATTTTTAAAAGTTGCTGACAGGCTATTGGCTTCTTCGGTCAGAAATGCTTCCCCTTGCCTGTCAGCTGTCATGTACACTAAGGCCGGGTTCACACTGTAACCCACTGCGGATCGCATGTTCCCCGTTTCAGGGACGAATCAGGGCCGATTCTATGCCTGAATTCAGCCCTGAAACGGCGCCAAAAACGCACAGCGTTTCTGTGCAGTGCGTTCCGCAGCCGCAATGGAGATATGTGAACCGGCTCCATAGGGAGCCAGTCACATTCTCCTGCTATGAGAATTGGATGCAGAGAAACCGGCCTAAGCCGCGCATGCGCAGCACAGCGTACATTTATATCACCCAATCTGTGCCATGGTGATATGACTCCCATGCACATAGGTGGAAGTGATGTCATCACAGCCCGGCTATTCAAGCAGCCAAAGAGAAGGAACCCGGAAGAAAGCACCCGGGAGGCGGGGGGCACAGTGACAGCTCAGCGCTGGAGGGCTTGGTTTGACAGGGAAGTCTGTCATAATGTGCAAATGTGCGTCATAATCCACCTGAGGTCCCGGGTGATTCAAAAAATTAAATCGGTTTAATACTGTTCCCAGTCTGCGGACAATAATATTTTCCACATTCTTGTAATGCAGTAGAAGAGTTTTAAAGCCATTCCCCACTAACCTACGTAGCTGCATGCACTGTGATGTAATTACACTGCCAAGCCAGAAACTTTGTTTTCTCACTTTAGTTTTTATGGGGCTCCGATAGAGAGATTTATGGCATGGTGCTGATGGCTGGCCTACAAGGTCATGCTGCTGATGGATGTCTTGCTGCTGATGGAGGTCATGCTGCTGATGGAGGTCTTGCTGCTGATTGAGGTCTTGCTGCTGATGGAGGTCATGCTGCTGATGGAGGTCATGCTACTGATTGAGGTCCTGCTGCTGATGGAGGTCATGCTGCTGATGGAGATCATGCTGCTGATGGAGGTCATGCTGCTGATGAATGTCATGCTGCTGATGGAGATCATGCTGCTGATGAAGGTCTTGCTGCTGATGAAGGTCTTGCTGCTGATTGAGGTCTTGCTGCTGATGGAGGTCATGCTGCTGATGGAGGTCATGCTGCTGATGGAGATCATGCTGCTGATGGAGGTCATGCTGCTGATGAAGGTCTTGCTGCTGATGAAGGTCTTGCTGCTGATTGAGGTCTTGCTGCTGATGGAGGTCATGCTGCTGATGGAGGTCATGCTGCTGATGAAGGTCTTGCTGCTGATGAAGGTCATGCTGCTGATGAAGGTCTTGCTGCTGATGAATGTCATGCTGCTGATTGAGGTCTTGCTGCTGATGGAGGTCATGCTGCTGACGGAGATCATGCTGCTGATGGAGGTCATGCTGCTGATGGAGATAATGCTGCTGATGGAGGTCATGCTGCTGATGGAGGTCATGCTGCTGATGGAGATCATGCTGCTGATGGAGGTCATGCTGCTGATGAATGTCATGCTGCTGATGGAGGTCATGCTGCTGATGAATGTCATGCTGCTGATGGAGGTCATGCTGCTGATGGAGGTCATGCTGCTGATGGAGATCATGCTGCTGATGAATGTCATGCTGCTGATGGAGGTCATGCTGCTGATGAATGTCATGCTGCTGATGAATGTCATGCTGCTGATGGAGGTCATGCTGCTGATGAATGTCATGCTGCTGATGGAGGTCATGCTGCTGATGGAGGTCTTGCTGCTGATGGAGGTCTTGCTGCTGATGGAGGTCATGCTGCTGATGGAGGTCATGCTGCTGATGAATGTCATGCTGCTGATGGAGGTCATGCTGCTGATGAATGTCATGCTGCTGATGGAGATCATGCTGCTGATGGAGGTCATGCTGCTGATGGAGGTCTTGCTGCTGATGAATGTCATGCTGCTGATGGAGGTCATGCTGCTGATGAATGTCATGCTGCTGATGGAGGTCATGCTGCTGATGGAGGTCATGCTGCTGATGGAGATCATGCTGCTGATGGATGTCATGCTGCTGATGGAGGTCTTGCTGCTGAGGGAGGTCATGCTGCTGATGGAGGTCATGCTGCTGAGGGAGGTCTTCCTGCTGATGGAGGTCATGCAGCTGATGGAGATCATGCTGCTGATGAATGTCATGCTGCTGATGGAGGTCATGCTGCTGATGGAGGTCATGCTGCTGATGGAGATCATGGTGCTGATGAATGTCATGCTGCTGATGGATGTCTTGCTGCTGATGAAGGTCATGCTGCTGATGGATGTCTTGCTGCTGATGAATGTCATGCTGCTGATGGAGGTCTTGCTACTGATGGAGGTCATGCTGCTGATGGAGATCATGGTGCTGATGAATGTCATGCTGCTGATGGAGGTCTTCCTGCTGATGGAGGTCATGCTGCTGATGGAGGTCATGCTGCTGATGGAGGTCTTGCTGCTGATGAAGGTCATGCTGCTGATGGAAGTTATGCTGCTGATGGAGGTCTTCCTGCTGATGGAGGTCATGCTGCTATGTCGGGGGAACTCATAGTACCATACACATATTAGTGCATTGTGGTGCAATTCATCTTCAAATTACCAAAATGAACAAAGGACATTGTGCACATGAAGCACATGTTAACTCACCGCAGCAGATCACCACAGTGTGAATTAAGCCTAAAAGTATTGAAGCCATTGGACCGGAATGACAGGAGAGCAGCAATCTCAGAAAAAAACAAACATGTTTCTTCTGTGGGAGACTTCATTAAAATGGCGGTATTAGTTTTGAATCCATGTGCCGTGTAAAGTTATATTATATCTATGTGCCGTGTATGGTTACATTAGATCCATGTGCCGTGTATGGTTACATTAGATCCATGTGCCGTGTATGGTTACATTGGTTCCATGTGCCGTGTATGATTACATTAGATCCATGTGCCGTGTATGGTTACATTAGATCCATGTGCCGTGTATGGTTACATTAGATCCATGTGCCGTGTATGATTACATTAGATCCATGTGCCGTGTATGGTTACATTAGATCCATGTGCCGTGTATGATTACATTAGATCCATGTGCCGTGTATGGTTACATTAGATCCATGTGCCGTGTATGATTACATTAGATCCATGTGCCGTGTATGATTACATTAGATCCATGTGCCGTGTATGGTTACATTAGATCCATGTGCCGTGTATGGTTACATTAGATCCATGTGCCGTGTATGATTACATTATATCCATGTGCCCTGTATGATTACATTAGATCCATGTGCCCTGTATGGTTGCATTAGATCCATGTGCCCTGTATGGTTACATTAGATCCATGTGCCCTGTATGGTTACATTAGATCCATGTGCCGTGTATGGTTACATTAGATCCATGTGCCCTGTATGGTTACATTAGATCCATGTGCCGTGTATGGTTACATTAGATCCATGTGCCGTGTATGGTTACATTAGTTGTACACATGTCTGTGGATGAGGGAAATGTCTGGAATTATATGTGGAGGTGCCAATGGAGCCGCGTCATTCCCACCACCGGAATGTGTAGATATAACGTGCTCTCCTGTCCCGGCATGTGCCCTGTTTACACCACAATCTCCAATCTCAGATCATTGTACTTCAGGAACTTTAATTGTTTTATCATTTCATGATCCACCATAACCTGTCTGACGGCTGCTGAGTACATCACAGACATCACACGTTGTTATTCTTTCATTAAATACAACATCATTACAATGATTTCCTAATGAAGGAGCAACGCGGAACATTCCGCTTTCCCCAGCAGCCAATCTGCATTCGTCTTTCAACATTTATATATTTATTTATTTATTACATTTTTAGTTTGGTTTACAGACTATTCCTGACTGCTCTTTGGGCAACATGTTATATACTAGCTGAAGTTTAGTTATTACTATTATTATTATTATACAGGATTTATATATTATTATTATTATTATTATATATTATTATTATTATTATTATTATTATATATTATTATTATTATTATACAGGATTTATAATATTATTATTATTATATATTATTATTATACAGGATTTATATATTATTATTATACAGGATTTATATAGTGCCAACAGTTTGCACAGTGCTTTACAACATAACGGGCAGAAGTGCAATACAATTCAATACAAATCAGAGGACCCTGCTCCTAAGAGCTTACAATCCAAAAAAAAATCAGCACAAGGGACGGGACTTACATTCAATGAAAAAAGTCCCTTGTGCTGATGCCCGCTCTCTTGGTCTCTGAAATCCAAAGTCCTCTGCCACCCCCATACCCCCCACAGCTCTAACCTTCTGAAGCTGCGGGGGATAATTCGATTGGCTGGACCTGCCGACTAGGCCCGCCCTTTCTGCCTCCCCTCCTCCATTCATGGAAGCTGTACCATAGCATCCCACAATGAAAAGCAATCTATGAATGGAGGAGGTGGACCTTTCCATCCATAGAGTGCTTCCCCCTCCTGTAAATCAACATAAAATCATTCCTACAGCAAGCCTGATTTCTCCTTTCAGCTGCTGTGTTGAAACTCAGTATAATACATTGGCTGGATTACAAAAAAGACTTATTGACTTTTGTAGAAATACAGAAGTGAATGGATGGGCGTTCTCGTGGAGTTATGAGTGTAAATGTCAGGGTGTCACCTGAACTTTGCCTTAGAGGAGTGATGAGATATGAACGGTAATAGAGCTCCTTATTGCACAATTAATTAATGATCCGCCTTCCATCACTATCTGATGAGATCATTATAATCTTTTCCCGTGATTAGTGTTACTCGCGTGTCATTAAAGATTATCAGACGTGATCACACAATACACAGCCCTGTCCAATCAGAGGAATCCGTGTCATGAAGGAGGAAACAAACACAAGTCTAAATTTAGCTTTTTATATCCAGATTCCATTACATTGTATTTAGAAGGATTTATCTTTTCTGGTTACATGGACTTCCTCCAATCAGAAAATTGGATATATTTTCATTGAATTTAAACCCCTTCCGTGTGTAAGTGTAAAAAAAATGTTAAGTCCTAAGCAACATTTTGCAACTTTGACACGTGTTAGTAAAACCGTACAGATCATCACATCCAGGTGGATTATATTGTGTTTTTTCAGGACATTTCAGGACTTTCATTTGGTGTAAATGGTGATTTGATTACTTCCTTTTTTTTTTTTCAAATGAAAACTGGTGTGAAATAGTGAAAAAAAAATTATTTTAAATGTAGCTGTGTATTTCTTGTTACTACCACAACCTTCCACCAACGAACAACCCAAAAAGAATTCTCCCGCTCCTGATGATCGCGGAGATACCACATATGTGGATGTTAGTTGATGTTTGTACCCGGAGTACAGCCCAGAATTAATAGAGTGCATTTTGCTTTTTTTTTTTGTCCTACCTAAAACACACCGACACTGATAATAATAAAAAAGAAAAAAATCCTAAAAAAAGCCCAAAAATACTGACCCTGACCTTTGACCCTTACTTGACCCAAACACTAACCCTGGCACTGACCTACATCAAACCCTGATCTAGGTATTTTTTCTTTATTTTTTATTATTATATATTTTTTTACGCATACAGTTTTTTTCCTCTTAGCAGGGAAAGAGAGAGAGAGATACAATGTATCTTTCCTGGCCATTCACAAAGAGAGAAACACGGGGGCGGGCTTCACAGTGTCCAATCAGAAGCTACCACAGTAATCAGGTGACGCAGAATCAGGTATTCCGGGTCCCGATCATTAGTACGCTCTGGGTGAGACCCCGGTCCCTGTGCTGGGAGTGTACTGTGTGGCACGCTCCTGGCACAAATACAGATAGGCATATATGTGGCACCACGGCAAAAATCCCAGTCCAATGAGGCCGCACATCTGTGTTACGTGGGGATCAAGGGGTTAAAGTGTCTGTAAACCCTCCATATACCAAGGGAAGTGACTGATCTCAGGTGATACAAATCCTCCTACATAAGTTGTACCGGTTTATCTGCAGTCTTCTCTTATCAACATCTGTTCAAAGTTCATAATTTATACAGCCGGTCTGAGCTTTCAGAAAAAGGGGGTGGATAGCTTAAGTTACACTCTGCAGAGCTTAGTGAGAGCGAATGGAAGAGAAGTGACGCCCCTCACCTACACACAGCACACAGGAAGAGTGCTGAGCCTGTCAATCGCAGGCTGTGTGCTGGAGCTCCCTCCCCTGTCACCATTCTTCTCTTGTCAGACGAGTCTCCTGCAGATATCAGAGGAAGGAGGCAGCAGACAGAAATGACACTTAGTGCTCTGGACTGAGATAAGTACACACTATAGAGGGATGTGCTTTGTTCAGATTTCATGTCTGAGGATTACAACCACTTTAACTAAGATTTTAAAAAAATAATTATAATTATTATAAAAAACGATTCTGTGACCTCATTGAAAAGAATGTCTGCAACTCGCCCAACCTTAAAAAAATGCTCAGCAGCAACATGCTCCCATTTTTCTTGCAGACAGATTGTTGCATTGTCAATAAAGCGATAATAAACCCAAAACCAAAAATGTCGTAAATCACAGCTTCCCAATCATTAGAGGTGGTGGCTGCATTCCTTTTCTTTTTTTAGTCTCGGTTTTCACCTGGTGATCTGGCCAGTAACACACCTCCTAGACTTCTGGTGTAGGGCCGAATCAATTTTTTATTTTAAAGCAAAAAAGATCTCATTTTTTTTTTGTTGATCTTTTGCTTTCAAAGGTAGAGGAGAGATTTGGGGTCCATGAAGAGGACCTGTCATCTCTTATTTCTATTACATGAGATCTCCATAAAGAGGACCTGTCATCTCTTATTTCTATTACATGAGATCTCTCCATAAAGAGGACCTGTCATCTCTTATTTCTATTATATGAGATCTCTCCATAAAGAGGACCTGTCATCTCTTATTTCTATTACATGAGATCTCCATAAAGAGGACCTGTCATCTCTTATTTCTATTACATGAGATCTCCATAAAGAGGACCTGTCATCTCTTATTTCTATTACATGAGATCTCCATAAAGAGGACCTGTCATCTCTTATTTCTATTACATGAGATCTCCATAAAGAGGACCTGTCATCTCTTATTTCTATTACATGATCTCCATAAAGAGGACCTGTCATCTCTTATTTCTATTACATGAGATCTCCATAAAGAGGACCTGTCATCTCTTATTTCTATTACATGAGATCTCCATAAAGAGGACCTGTCATCTCTTATTTCTATTACATGAGATCTCCATAAAGAGGACCTGTCATCTCTTATTTCTATTACATGAGATCTCCATAAAGAGGACCTGTCATCTCTTATTTCTATTACATGATCTCCATAAAGAGGACCTGTCATCTCTTATTTCTATTACATGAGATCTCCATAAAGAGGACCTGTCATCTCTTATTTCTATTACATGAGATCTCCATAAAGAGGACCTGTCATCTCTTATTTCTATTACATGATCTCCATAAAGAGGACCTGTCATCTCTTATTTCTATTACATGATCTCCATAAAGAGGACCTGTCATCTCTTATTTCTATTACATGAGATCTCCATAAAGAGGACCTGTCATCTCTTATTTCTATTACATGAGATCTCTCCATAAAGAGGACCTGTCATCTCTTATTTCTATTACATGAGATCTCTCCATAAAGAGGACCTGTCATCTCTTATTTCTATTACATGATCTCCATAAAGAGGACCTGTCATCTCTTATTTCTATTACATGAGATCTCCATAAAGAGGACCTGTCATCTCTTATTTCTATTACATGAGATCTCCATAAAGAGGACCTGTCATCTCTTATTTCTATTACATGAGATCTCTCCATAAAGAGGACCTGTCATCTCTTATTTCTATTACATGAGATCTCCATAAAGAGGACCTGTCATCTCTTATTTCTATTACACGAGATCTCTCCATAAAGAGGACCTGTCATCTCTTATTTCTATTACATGAGATCTCCATAAAGAGGACCTGTCATCTCTTATTTCTATTACATGAGATCTCCATAAAGAGGACCTGTCATCTCTTATTTCTATTACATGAGATCTCCATAAAGAGGACCTGTCATCTCTTATTTCTATTACATGAGATCTCCATAAAGAGGACCTGTCATCTCTTATTTCTATTACATGAGATCTCCATAAAGAGGACCTGTCATCTCTTATTTCTATTACATGAGATCTCTCCATAAAGAGGACCTGTCATCTCTTATTTCTATTACATGAGATCTCTCCATAAAGAGGACCTGTCATCTCTTATTTCTATTACATGAGATCTCCATAAAGAGGACCTGTCATCTCTTATTTCTATTACATGAGATCTCCATAAAGAGGACCTGTCATCTCTTATTTCTATTACATGAGATCTCCATAAAGAGGACCTGTCATCTCTTATTTCTATTGCCCCGTACACACGGTCGGATTTTCCGATGGAAAATGTCCGATCGGAGCGTGTTGTCGGAAATTCCGACCGTGTGTGGGCTCCATCGGACATTTTCCATCGGATTTTCCGACACACAAAGTTGGAGAGCAGAGTACACAAATCCGATGGACAAAGTGCCACGCATGCTCAGAATAAATAAAGAGATGAAAGCTATTGGCTACTGCCCCGTTTATAGTCCTGACGTACGCGTTTTACGTCACCGCCTTTAGAACGATCGGATTTTCTGACAACTTTGTGTGACCGTGTGTATGCAAGACAAGTTTGAGCCAACATCCGTCGGAAAAAATTTTAGGATTTTGTTGTCAGAATGTCCGAACAAAGTCCGACCGTGTGTACAGGGCATATTACAGGGGATGTTTACATTTCTTGTAATAGGAATTAAAATGATTAAAAAAAACTAAAGGGACAGTGTAAAAATAAAATTTTCTGCTTGCACGCAGAAGCAAACGCATACGTAATTCACATGCAAATGGTGTAAACTTAACTCTAAACTGATAACCTGTAAACATTTCTAAAGTGTCATCATTCCACGAGCGTGCGCAAATTTAAAGGGTGATATGTTAGGTATCTATTTACTCGGCGTAACACCATCTTTTATATTTTTACAAAAAAATTGGGGTATATATAGTTTTGTTTTTTTTTGCATTACAATCCATTAAACTGTACTTTTTTTAAAAAAAAAGCGTTTGAAAAAAAATGCTGCGCAAATACAGTGTGACATAAAATATTGGAACGATTGCCATTTTATTCTCCAGGGTCTCTACTAAAATATATCTATCATATATATATATATATATATATATATATGTTTGGGTTTCTAAGCAATTTTGTAGCAACAAATACAGATTTTTACTAATAGTCCTGGAAAAGGCTGAGTCTTCAAGTTCCTATCTATTTACTAAAGGTAGCAGCATCAGGATTACACGGAGTTCATGTTAATTGAGAGAGGGCAGTTCCCCTTTAAGAAGTATTCCTATGGAAGGTTTGTGGTTTATTATGAGGTTGTTTCTCTATGTACTAAGATGTGATTGTTCTTCTTTAGTTGTGTTTATTTTCTCAGACTCGTCACGTTTGTGCGGCGGCTGTGGGAGGTCTATGAAGGGTATAATTACATGTCGCAGTCTAATGGTTTGTCTATTATGTGAAAGGCTTTTTCTGATAAGATGCCAATTCTGCTACCAGCCGTATAAACAAAGCGACTCGGATAGGATTTTTGCATCGGTTCTGAATAAGCCGTCGGCTGCAGGACCGCCATGAGATCATCGGGATGTTGGGGACAATAAAGTGACCCCATGCAGGGCAAAGTAAAAGGGTCACCTAATATATCTTCAGACACCCAATCATCATTCAACACTTCCTGGAAGCCCAAGGAGCCGCACTCCATAATGTTCATACCATTTCACAATTTCCCCCATGGTCATAGTTCAGGTGCTGAGCCCCCAGGAGGACCAAACGTGCCATGGCTTTTCTGGCACATACCATCTCCCGGGAGGAGGAGGACCGTACATGCCATGGCTTTGCTAGCACTTACCATCTCCCGGGAGGAGGAGGACCATACATGCCATGGCTTTGCTGGCACGTACCACCTCCCGGGAGGAGGAGGACCGTACATGCCATGGCTTTGCTGGCACTTACCATCTCCCGGGAGGAGGAGGACCATACATGCCATGGCTTTGCTGGCACATACCACCTCCCGGGAGGAGGAGGAGGACCATACATGCCATGGCTTTGCTGGCACACACCACCTCCCGGGAGGAGGAGGACCATACATGCCATGGCTTTGCTGGCGCACACCACCTCCCGGGAGGAGGAGGACCATACATGCCATGGCTTTGCTGGCACATACCATCTCCCGGGAGGAGGAGGATCATACCTGCCATGGCTTTGCTGGCACACACCACCTCCCGGGAGGAGGACCGTACATGCCATGGCTTTGCTAGCACTTACCATCTCCCGGGAGGAGGAGGACCATACATGCCATGGCTTTGCTGGCACACACCACCTCCCGGGAGGAGGACCGTACATGCCATGGCTTTTCTGGCACATACCACCTCCCGGGAGGAGGAGGACCGTACATGCCATGGCTTTTCTGGCACATACCACCTCCCGGGAGGAGGAGGAGGACCGTACATGCCATGGCTTTTCTGGCACATACCACCTCCCGGGAGGAGGAGGACCGTACATGCCATGGCTTTTCTGGCACATACCACCTCCCGGGAGGAGGAGGACCGTACATGCCATGGCTTTTCTGGCACATACCACCTCCCGGGAGGAGGAGGACCATACATGCCATGGCTTTTCTGGCACATACCACCTCCCGGGAGGAGGAGGACCGTACATGCCATGGCTTTTCTGGCACATACCACCTCCCGGGAGGAGGGGGACCGTACATGCCATGGCTTTTCTGGCACACACCACCTCCCGGGAGGAGGAGGACCATACATGCCATGGCTTTTCTGGCACATACCACCTCCCGGGAGGAGGGGGACCGTACATGCCATGGCTTTTCTGGCACATACCACCTCCCGGGAGGAGGGGGACCGTACATGCCATGGCTTTTCTGGCACACACCACCTCCCGGGAGGAGGAGGACCATACATGCCATGGCTTTTCTGGCACATACCACCTCCCGGGAGGAGGGGGACCGTACATGCCATGGCTTTTCTGGCACACACCACCTCCCAGGAGGAGGAAGACCGCAAAGACAATTGTTTACATAAAAATAAAAAAGATATTCTTTTTACCTGCTCTGTGTAACGATGGCCCATTCCCTCCTATTTGTTGGGCCCCCCCCGCTGGCCCTGTCCACTCCTTCTTCCTGCGGGTAACCCCAAAGCAAGCCATGTGTTGAAGGGAGCACCCATGTGGACACACTCCTGAGCCTGGGCTGTGTGTATCCATAGGCACACACAGCATGGCTCGGACACACCCTCAGCTCTCTTCTTAAAGGATTTGACTGACAGCAGTAGGAGCCAATGGCTCCCCCTCCTGCCTGTGTGTCCTGCGAGACTAGAAAGCGGAGGAGCCATGCTGCAGAACGGACATTACTGGAGAGATAAGAGGAGCCAGGTGACTTTTTAGGGATTAGAAGAAGCGGGGGGGGGGGGGGAGTTAGTGGGGATGGTCATCAAGACAAACAGGTGAATTTCTCTGATAGGGACACAGACAGCAGTAAAGACCTGACAGAGGGTCCAGCCCCTCGCTTTACTCTATCCAAACGAAGAAGTTGTGGTTGGGGTTCTGCTTTAATGAGGATATTGTCAGGGACCGACCTTCAGGTCCTGGGACTGGTTATGGAAGTCAGGAGTGGCCGACCTGTGCGCTGTTGTTGCTGTAAACACGGCGGCTGTTTGTGTGTCTGGTGACATTATTGTGTTGGATGGAGACCTTTATACAAGACATGTTTGAATGGAGATACAGAGACAAGCGTCACATCGGAGTCCTTCTCTACGGGAATGTTTACAACTCCAGAATATAAAACACGGATTAATGTGATGATGAAACACCGGCGGCCACAATGGACTTCTGATCTCCAAGGAGTGAGATAATGGCTCTGCACACATCTACGAAGCCACTCGCAGACCAGACCGCTCCTTTTCTGGCACCCTCCGCTTTACAAGTTTAAATCTGTTTTGTTTTTTTTTTGCTACAAAATTACTTAGAACCCCTAAACATTATATATATATATTTTTAGCAGAGACCCTAGAGAATAAAATGGTGATCTTTCCAAAATGTCATGTCACACAGTGTTTTTTTCAAGTGCTTATTTTTTTTAATTGTTTTGGAAAAAATACACTTTTAATGCAAAAATACCCAATATATAGCCCAATTCTTTTGGTAAAACATAAAAGATGATGTTACGCCGAGTAAATAGATATGTAACATGTTAGGCTTTAAAGTGGAGTTCCACCCAGAAATGGAACTTCAGCAGATCGGACCCCCCCCCCCCCTGGTGCCACATCTGGCACCTTTCAGGGGAAAAGAGGAGAGCAGATACTTGTCAAATCCAGATATCTGCTCCCTTTTCTCGGGAAAAAAAAATCGCTGCACTACGTAATATCCAGACCCCCCCCCCCTCCCCCAGCTGTCTTCTGGGAGACGCACAGGTCCCAGAAGACAGCAGGGACCATTCAGAACGTGCAGCGCGACTCACGCATGCGCAGTAGGAAACAGGCTGTGATGCCGCCTGCACCCGGAGCCGAGGGACAGGTCAGCTTTGGGTGCCGACATCGCGGGCTCCCAGGACAGGAAAGGGTCCTTATATTAAAAGTCAGCAGCTCTAGTATTTGTAGCTCCTGACTTTTATTTTATTTTTTTTCCTAGGCGGAACTCCGCTTTAACCTTTTAATGCCGGCGCCTCCCGGCCCTTTAAGAGGTTTATGATGATGCCACGGGGTGGGACTTAATAGTGATTGGCTATCATGGTGGTCACGTGATCCGAAAACACCCGATTGCAAGCAGCGATCGGGAGCTTTCGGTTAAGGCACCGGTAACTGTGTCAGGGTGGGGGGCGCGCAGTGTGTGCATCACGGCACAGCTGTTTGGGCAGCAATCTATGCAACTATGCCGCCCCTTGGCTCCGAGCACCAGGTGCGGAGAGGCCACATATTTGCGTACGGCCGGTGCCAAGGGGTTAAAATTGCGCACACTCATGGAATGACGGCAAACTACGATGGAGAAAAATCTCCATAGGCAACAAATCCAAATTTTTTACAGGTTACCAGTTTAGAGTTACAGAGGAAGTCTAGAGCTAGAATTATTGCTCTCGCTCTAATGTTCACGCCGATACCTCACCTGTGTGGTGCGAATAGTTTTTACATATGCGTTCGCTGCTGCACGCGAGCATGGGGGGGATGGGAGTGCTTTAAATGTATATATTTTTTTAATTATTTATTTTATTTTTTTATTTTTACACTGTCTCTTTATTTTTTTTATTTTTTTTATCACATTTATTTCTATTACAAGGAATAAAAACATCTCTTGTAATAGAAATAAGGGATGACAGGTCCTCTTTATGGGGAGATCTGGGGTCTATAAGACCCCTCATCTCTTCTCTACCTTTAAAAGCAAAAGATCAAAAAATAAATAAATATATATATATAGTTTACTTCCACCCTAGACTGAAAGAGAGGTCATGACATTGCTCTGGTCCTCCAAGACCATAGAGACGATCTGAGATGATCTGATAGCCTTTGTAAACAGCTGTGCGAACCGTCGGATCGTTTCTGGGGCATTCCGGTAAAAACGCCGGCAATCGACAGGGAGGGGGGGGAAACGACCCCTTCCGCTGCTTATGAAAGTGATCCAGCAGCCAATTAACTGTTTGGACCTCTTTCATGAGAAAGCCCAGTACACAGCGCACCCCTGAACTCTGCATGCTGTGCATAGGGCACCCCTGAAGCTGCACTCTGCACATAGCACACCCCTGAACTCTGCTTTTGGAAACCATGAGGAGAGACACACACTCCCTACAGGACCTCAGATCATGTGCTGAGTGTCCCCAAATAGGAGTTTCTTGTCCTCGTGTTCTTTTTTTTTTTTTGCAAACCAGACTCTCTGGTCCTTTCATGCCTCTTATGATTGCCTGCAGTCCGTTGTTTGGTTTTTTGGTGTCTGCTTGACCCCCTGAACCATTATCAATTGCAATATATTTTGGGAAGACTGTGATATTCATTTAGCCAGTGTTCCCTGAGGAAGCCCCATTTTAGGGCGAAACATGTTGGGAACCACATCATCATGCTGTACCTTTAAGGACTGTACTGTATGAGTCTTTTTCAATGCAACTGCGTTGTTTTTATGTATTCATAAAATTTATACTTTTTAATTAATTTTCCTCTTTGAGTTCAATTTGCCCTCCATTCGATGCGGTTCAGCTGGGAGGGGCGTGGTTGAGTTCCTGCAATGATTCTATCGGGAAAAAAAATTTAAATTTAAATCGTCTTACAGATACAATCGGCCCTTTGAGGGCCACTATAATGCCAATGCGGCCCTCGAGGAAATGGAGTGTGACCCCCCTGATAAGAGCAATGGAAGGATTGCCTGCTACACCTAGATGTATACTCATAGTATACAATGATGATTGTTAGCTCTTTGTCACCTGCAGGTGGAAGCTTCGTGAAAATCAGTCTGCAGTCTGTGGCCGGAACTTTCTGGCAGAATTCGTCGGATTCTCGCTTCTATTTTTTGCTGGGTTTCTCTTCTTTTCCCTGGAGGAATGTATCAGTAATAATGTATATGGGATGTGAGTGCTGTGTGCGTTCTAATGGATCGGCAGCCATAACATCGCAGACAGGATGGCGACACGTCCCTTGTAGCAGAGCTGTGTGTGCTAATTCCAGAGCCGATGCAGGTGCTGGACCTTCATGGTTATCGGATGGGATGAGTGCGAACGATTCCTTCCACACAATGTCATTTCCTTACACCAAGATTGCAGATTACATTTCAGATACTCAGCAGGAAAAAGTGACATCAGCATCAATGAAAGTAATCTTATTATCAGATGATATAATCCCAATTCTTATACATTAAAGCCCAGCTAACCAGGTTAAAAAAAAAAAAAAAACAGTGCCCCCCCCCCCCAACCCCCGCCGAAATTTGTAACCATATCTTCCTCCTTGGTAGTTCAGGCTGTGAGGACCGCCGAAGACCCTCTACTTCCCAATCTCTGACGGGTCTTGTCGCCGCCCTTTTGGTTGTTATCTGCACTGTAAATAATTCCAGTGCTGGGAGGAGACTGTTGCTGGAGGTACCCCCCCCCCCCAACTTAACACTTCAGAGCTGGAGATCCGCTGTTGCGGGACTGCAGATTAACAGTGAGTATTGCAAACTTTATTTAAAAAAAAAACAAAAACACCTACACTTTTCTTATGGCCATTAAACCAGGGGTCTCCAAACTGCGGCCCGGGGGCCGGATGTGGCCTTTTACTTGCCTTTATCTGGCCCTTGCGGC
Source organism: Aquarana catesbeiana (assembly GCA_037953035.1). Taxonomy (NCBI): domain Eukaryota; kingdom Metazoa; phylum Chordata; class Amphibia; order Anura; family Ranidae; genus Aquarana; species Aquarana catesbeiana. The sequence goes on along the minus strand of JBBHAA010003473.1, from coordinate 4,612 downwards.
ACTATTCTCCCACTGATAGGAGGCACTACTCTGCCAACTGACATCAACAATGGGGCACCATTTCTCCCTTTAACATCAACAATGGGGCGCTGTTCCTCCCAATGACACCGACGATGGGGCACTATTCCTCCCAATGATACCAACTATGGGGCACTATTCCTCCCACTGATACCGACGATGGGGCACTATTCCTCACAATGATACCAACGATGGGGCACTATTCCTCCCAATGATATGTCAGAAACCATGAAAACAGACCAAGACAGAAGTACAGTTATATCACACTTGTTTAATAATAAAAGTAAATAGAACAAACGTAGTCAAAACATAGCCAGAGTTCAGGGAACGGAATGGATAGTCAGACAAGCCAAACGTCAGGGAGCCAGAGATGAGCGTAGTAAAACAGCAAGCAGGATCCGGAGCCAGAAAGGATGTCAGCCAAGCAAGTCTTTTAACAGGAATGCAGGAGAGCGTCTCTGTGATGTTGACCAATTATCCAACAGCTGAGTGGCCAGCTCAGAGAAGGAAGGGCTCAGCCCAGCCCTGACATGACACCAATGATGGGGCACTATTCCTCCCACTGATACCAACGATGGGGCACTATTCCTCCCACTGATACCAACGATGGGGCGATAGTTCCTCTCCCTAATCCCAAATGTGGTGATGTTTACTCTCACTAATGCCATGAAAATTTCCACTGCCGCTGGCCACCGTCTGGCCCCCCTAAAGTCTGAAGGACAATAAACTGGCCCTTTGTTTTAGAACGTTTGGAGAGACCCCTGCTCTAAACCTTGCGTACTTTCTCCAGGTCATTACTTCATGGTAATGGAGCCAATGGATCAGCATGACATCCAGACAAATAGCATCTTCAGAAAGAGAGGATAACAATGGCTGCCTTTATGTCTGTGAAGGTTCCCATTTATCCAGGTCACCTGGACTTGTTCTGCAATGTTGAAGATGTTTGTAGGTTCTCCAAGCCACTTCATTGCAGAACAAGTCCAGTTGAATGTGACTAACTACTACTAGATACACCATGACCTGGATAAATGAGAACCTTCAAAGACACAAAGGCAGCCATTGCTGTCTCTCTTTGTCTGTATTTCCATTGGCTTTAATACCATGAAGTAATGACCTGGGAAAACATGCAATGTTCCCATTTATCCAGGTCATGGTATATCTAGTAATAGTCACATTGAACCGGACTTTGTCTGTAATGTTGAATTGCAGAACTGAAGAAGTGGCTTGGGGAACCTACGAAACATCTTCAGCATTGCAGAACAAGTCCAGGTGAATGGGACTAACTACTACTAGATTCACCATGACCTGGATGAATGGGAACCTGCAGAGACATAAAGGCAGCCATTGGTGTCCTCTTTAATGCTCATTGTCTGGATGCCAAGCGGATCCATTGGCCTCAAAACTATGAAGTAATGACCTGGAGAAAGTATGCAAAGTTCCCATTTATCCAGGTTGTGGTATATCTAGTAGTAAGTCTCATTGAATTTGACTTCTTCTGAAGTGTTGAACTGAAGAAGTGGCTTGGAGAACCTACGAAACCTCTTCAGCATTGCAGAACAAGTCCAGTTAAATGGGACTAATTACTACTAGGCCGACTTTCTATTCTATTCTCTAGTTTTTGTTAGGTAAGTGCCTCCTGATCTAATATCATCTCAATGGTATGAAAATTACTTTTGACAAGTTGAGACATGAGATTGTTGTCATTGAGGTGGCGTTGTGTGGGACGCTCAGGGCAATAGTCAGCAGAGGTGTTGGAGCGTCTTGTTACCTTATCTACGGTTCATTACCCGCGTTCACACCCAAGCCACTGCCGGCCAACAATGCTTTCATCTAATCTGTACCAGGAGCCCCGGTGCGGTGACTTATATAATGTGTGTATTACTTCCCGGGTCATAAAGCATAAAACTTATGTCAACATTTGCTGGATGATGTTGATTCAACAAATGCTGATATACAGGGCTGTGTGCTGGGATTACTGATCTGGGATGTTCCGGCTTCTTGACATTTCCCACCACATCCTGGCTGAAGCCGGAGACACTTTTCCCAGTCCTTGGCTTCATAGAATGGTGGTCAGGGAGCAGCCAATTGCTTTTGGGGATCAGGAGGAATTTCTTCCCCTTGAAGCAAACTGGACCGCACTTTATAAGCTCCGGCGAGTGGGCTGGATATGGAACCCCATCCAATGTAGAATATCTCCCTTGCACTTGCTGTCTTCTCCGATGAATATTATGGAGAATCTGGCAAGTTTCATTCTACAACATTAAATAAAACCAAGTGAAATCTGTTTTGGCTACAGGGGGTGATGAAGAGAAATTTTACGTTTTGGGGGTCCATCTATTGGATATCTAGATCTGTCTTTGTCTACAGCTGGCCGTGCACAGTGGAATTTTCACTCTCTCAATCAACATGGACTATTTGTAATACTTAAGCTGCTAGGATTAGTAAATAGATAGGAAAGTATATTATATTTATTTGTTTTACACTTTTTTTTACTTTTCTTCAGTTACTTCCTGGTTTCTGGCCTAGGCCACAATGATGTCATACATCCCAGGAGTCTTCAGGAGGGGAGGAGCTTGCTCAGCTAAGCACACCCTCATGCCCGCATGCCTGAGTTAAGGGCAGATGGATTCCAGGAAGTAAATGCTACATTAATCATCTGCCCTTACTCAAGATGGCCGCAGCCAGAAATGCTAGGGAGGTCTTTTTCAAAGTGATTTCTCAGCAATAAAAAGCATTGAGACATGGATGGATGGAGGGATAGATGGATACATGGAGACTTGGATGGATGGATACATGGATAGATGGATAGAGACATGGATAGATGGATGGAGACATGGATGGATAGATGGATGGATGGATAGATAGATGGATGGATGGATGGAGACATGGATGGATGGATGGAGACATGGTTGTATGGATGGAGACATGGATGGATGGAGACATGGTAGGATGGATGGAGACATGGATGGATGGAGACATGGATGGATGGAGACATGGTTGGATGAAGATATGGATGGATGGAGACATGGATGGACAGATGGAGACATGGTCGGATGAAGATATGGTTGGATGGATGGGTGGAGACATGGTTGGATGGATGAAGACATGGATGGATGGAGACATGGATGGATGGATGGAGACATGGATGGATGGATGAAGACATGGATGGATGGATGGATGGAGACATGGTTGGATGGATGAAGACATGGATGGATGGATGGAGACATGGTTGGATGGATGGAGACATGGATGGATGGATGGAGACATGGTTGGATGAAGATAATGTTGGATGGATGGATGGGTGGAGACATGGTTGGATGGATGAAGACATGGATGGATGGAGACATGGTTGGATGGATGGAGACATGGATGGAGACATGGATGGATGGATGGATGGATGGAGACATGGTTGGATGAAGATATGGTTGGATGGATGGGTGGAGACATGGATGGATGGATGGATGGATGGAGACATGGTTGGATGAAGATATGGTTGGATGGATGGGTGGAGACATGGTTGGATGGATGAAGACATGGATGGATGGATGGATGGATGGAGACATGGATGGATGGAGACATGGTTGGATGAAGATATGGATGGATGGAGACATGGATGGATGGATGGAGACATGGATGGATGGATGGAGACATGGTTGGATGAAGATATGGATGGATGGAGACATGGATGGATGGATGGAGACATGGATGGATGGAGACATGGTTGAAAACCCTGGCATTGTTGTAAAGAAGCGGCTATGTGAAGACAGTGCTGGACCCCCGGCATTGGGGAGTACCTGATTTGTAACAGTCAGCAGATACAGCATTTGTATACATCGGGGGGTGTCCAACCTTTTGACTGTCCTGGGCCACATGTGGGCTGTGTAGGGAGGCAGAGGGGGGCATTGTAGGCAAGGGGCTTTGGGAGAGTGCCAAGGAAATCTGGTGGGTGCAGCCCTCTCGAGCACCCTCCTATATCCGGCCATGCAGCATTTACCCACCTGGCTATTGCAAACATGGCATCCCCGGCATCTCTCCAGATGGGCATTTGTCTGGCTTGTCAATGCAGGCTGCCATGGCTGCTGTGCTTGCAGAGCATCCCCGGCGTCCCTCCAGATGTGAATTTGCCAGGCTTGTCCATGTCGGCTGCTGCAGCTGTTGTGCTTCCACAACATCGCCGACGTCCCTCCAGACATTCCGCATGCCAAACTCTCTGGGGCCTCATGTGGCCTGTGGGACGCGGGTTGGACACCCCTGGAATACGGCATTTGTACCTGCCTGACTTTTAATAAAGAAAAAAAAACAAATTGAAGTTCCTCTTTGCCTGATTTATATAAAAATCGCCCTTTTAATTGTCATGTGACCCAAACCCCCCCCACCCTCTCTTCCCCCCCTCTCTCTCTCCCCCCCCTCTCTCCTCCCCCTCTCTCTTCCCCCTCTCTCTCTCCCCCCTCTCTCTCTCTTCCCCCTCCCCCCTCCCCTCTCCCTTCCCCCTCTCTCTCTCCCGCCCCCCTCTCTCTCTTCCCCCTCCCCCCTCTCTCCCCTCCCTCTCCCCCCCTCCTCTCTCTCCCCCCCTCTTTCCCTCCCCCCTCTCTCT